>BQNB010062636.1:0-19402 GCA_026074375.1 Tanacetum coccineum
AATTTGGGACCTATGCTGTAAACTTTTATTTCCAATGAATATATTTAAAAACGTCTCTTTTCGAGTCGTTTTCTATGCTTGAGTTGTTATGTTATGACGTAGCACCCCAAATGACCTTTCCGCTGAGATATATTAAAATGGGGGTGTTACAGATTGTATGGTTTTCTCCTCCTAAAGGAATCTCGTTGAAATCCAAATGAATTTTGTATTTTATACATCAATTCATTTTTGCTTTCCTAATGAATTTTGTATTTTGATATGAGTTATTGCCTTATTAGATTCAAATAGAATAGATGGAGATATGTTTATTTTTTATCTTTGGGAAAAGGATAATCATCACGGATCTCACCCCTCGAGATAAATACCACTATAGTGCACTATTGCACTTATGTAGTACTAAACTTAGGGGCGTGATCCCATAAAACGGGATAGATTTTTAACAAAGTGTAAAAAGTGGGTTGTATCCGTTAGATAGTCACCAAAACTAATCCAATTGTCAAGATTAAAACATATATCACTACCTTCTTTTTTCATTTGACTATGGGTATTTTGGTCATTTGACTATTTTTGCATTTCACCATAATTTCACCATAAGATAGGATAGATTTTTTCACTTTGAAACGACAAACTTTTACAAAAAATAAATTTCATCATAATTTCTAGAATTTCATTCTCTTTAACTTGGTATGCATATTGATATATGAATTGAAACTTTTAATTTCAACTTTTTAAGAAGGTATTGATTTTCTTGAAATTTTTGGCATATTCGACTATAATTTTGTCTAGTTTAAAGGTCAAATTAGGCAATACTTAAAACATAAAAAATTTAGCCTTTTGTCCATTATTTAACTAGAAATTTGAATAACTCAAATCCGATATGATATGAGTGAGATATCGCAAATTAAAGATGAAGTTTTAGTCATATTTGTTGCACACAATGTGTTTGATGAATTGTCTAGCTTAGACTTTTAGTGTTAAAATTGAGTTAAATGCACCAATTTTTGTACAACAACACACCATTAATCATTTTAATAATGTAAGATTCAAAAAGTGATTTTTTTTAATTTGTTAATTTTGTACAAATGTATGCATTGCATTTTACTGCGTTTTTAACCATAAATGTTAGAAATCGAGAAAAGACTCGGTCACACCTAAAATATATAGCTCGTAGGTCTTAGTTAGTTTTTGGAACCTTAAATAGGTAAAAGGGCCAAAGCTCATAGGAAGCCCATCAAGCCCACTATGTGGCCGGCCATATGGATGTATAATTACCCTCTTCATAGCTTGGAGAGGGTGTTGGTTGTTCACTTTTTCATTTTCTATAATATAATATTCTCTCTTCCTTCCTCTTTTTAAAAGTGTTCATCCTTCCACTTTCTCTCTCTAGTTCTTTGTCATTAGATTTTAAGATTAGATAATACATAATTTCTACAATTGGTATCAAGAGCCATGGGGTGATTTAGTTTGGTTTTGTGTGCGTTTTTCATTCTCGGTTAGGCGTCCGTTTGGTTCGAACTCAAACAAAGGGTCTTCACCTTTCGTGGGTTTAAAACCATAAAGCTTTCATTTTTATTACTCTTCTATCTTAGTATAAGCTAGTTGTACAAGAAAAACTTCAAAAAACATCAAAAAATGCCATCTTTTTGTGTCTTTTTTGGTTCGATAATTTTTGGTACTCAAAATCTTGATTTCAAATTTTTTGTGTTAAAAACCAAAAAGTTTGTATTTTTGAGGTTCTACTAGTCTTAGAGTAGTAAGAAGTACAAGAAAAAATAAGTAAAAACGTCAAAAAGTAAGTCTTTAAGTGATTTGAAAAAGTAGAATTTTTGTCTTAGGTGAATTATACACTGTTTTGGTCTAGGCGAATTATACTGTTTTGGTCTACGCGAATTATACAGTTTTTGTGTAGGAGAATTATACAATATTTCGTCTAGGCGAATTATACAGTTTTGGTATAGGCGAATTATACATCTGTTACATTAGGCGAATTATACACTCTCTTCTGTGCGAATTATACACGGTTTTCTATTAGGTGAATTATACATATTTCGTAATTGGGCGATTTATACACTTTTCTTAGGAGAAGTATACCATTTGCTTAAGAGAAGTATACCATTTGCTTGGGAGAATTATACCATTTGCTTGGGAGAAGTATACCATTTGCTTGGTAGAAGTATACCATTTGCCTTGGGTGAATTATACCATTTGCTTAGGTGAATTATACCATTTCCTTGGGTGAATTATACCATTTGCTTAGGTGAATTATACCACTTCTATTAGGTGATTTATATGGTTTTTCTTTGATTTGTAAAATCCCATGAAAGATTAACTTATTTTCCTGGTTTTATCAAGAATTATAAAATCCCGTGTAATTCCATTACTTCATCACTTAAACATGCATCACTTTAACACAACAACCTCTAATCACTGAACGATCAAAAGTTATCTATTCTCATTTAATCAATCAATTCAAAATGACAACTTTAGCAGAATTTATGATCATTGTCGGTGCCGACAAACATCCTCCTATGTTGGAAAATATTTGTATGACTCATGGAAGAGTCATATGGAACTGTACATTGAGAATAGGGAGAATGGGAGAATGATTCTTAACTCAGTTCAAAATGGTCCACTTTTATGGCCCCTGTTGTTCAAGAGGACGGCACCACTAGGACAAAGATGTAAGAAGAACTTTTAGTTGTAGAGAAGATCCAAGCTGATTGTGATCTTAAAGCTACCAACATCGTTCTTCAAGGTCTTCCACCTAATGTGTATGCCATTGTCAATCATCATAAAGTTGAAAAGATATGGGACAGATTTAAGCTTCTTATGCAAGGCATGAAATTGTCATTACAAGAAAAGGAATGTAAATTGTATGACGAGTTTGCTAAGTTTTCATTTGTGAAGGGTGAAACACTGTATCAGTACTACTAGAGATTTGCTTAGCTAATCAATAACATAAACGTTATCAATATGTCAATGAGACCCGTTCAATTGAATACAAAGTTTCTGAACAGTCTACCATCAAAATGGAGCAAGTTTGTAACGGATGTGAAGTTGGCTAGAGATTTGCATACTATAAACTATGATCAATTGTACTCCTATCTCAAACAACATGAGGCATATGCAAATGAAACTCGCTTGATGCATGAATGATACCAAGATCCTCTTGCATTTGCTGCCAATTACAATCAACCACCATCTTGACTTACCAACTATCACTCTCAATACAACACTACATAGTTTCCTCATCAAAAAAATACCATGATTCCACAAGTTCACTCTTCTCAATCATATTCACCAATGTATCCAGCACCTCATCTATCACAACCATAAATCAGTCATTCATCCATTCCACCATCACAACAATATCAGTCTCATATGGATCATCATACCTCATATGTTCCACTAATTTCTTATAACTCACCTCAATCTTTAACACAACCAATGACTAAGTTCCCTCAAATAGACTCATGTCTTGCTATTCCTGTGTTTACTCAAGGAGATGATCCAATTGCTTGTCTCAATAAGGCAATGGATTTCCTGATAACTGTAGCTTCTTCAAGGTTCCCTTCAACTAACAATCAACTTAGAACTTCCTCTAATCTAAGAAACTAAGTCACTATTCAAAACTGTAGGGTTACTGTGCAACAAGTTCAAGGAAGGCAAGGAAAAAGTTATGGTGGTACTGGATATAAAGGTATTGCTACAAGTTCTGGGGGAAATAATACATGAGGGCAGGTAAGGGTTGTTAAATGTTATAACTGTAAAAGTGAATGACACATGGCTAGGCAATGCACTCAGCCTAAGAGGCCAAGGAATGTTGCATGGTTTAAGGAAAAGGCAATGTTGGCTGAAGCATAAGAATCCGGTAAAATTTTAGATGAAGAGAAACTAGAATTTCTTGCAGATCCAGGCATTCTAGACGGTCAAGCTGCTCAAATAACCATTCCAAACAATGTTGCTTTCCAGACTAAGGATCTTGATGCTTATGATTCTGACTGTGATGATGTCTCTAATGCAAAGGCGATGCTAAAAGCTAATATTTCCAACTATGGTTCAGACGTTATCTTAGAGGTACTTCATTCTGAACCCTGTCATCATGATATGGATAATCAAAGTATGCATGCAATGCAGGATTTTGAACAAACACTAGTTGTTGATTTTACAGATAATAAGATAACAAGTGATAGCAATATCATTCTATACTCTCAATATTTGCAAGAAATGCAACAGGCAGCTATTCAAGGTACTAATTTGTATGCACAACAAGATTCAACGATATTAATTGTGATTGAACAAATGTCTGAACAAATGATTAATCATGTAAACAATTAAGAAAAGGCTAATCAAGAAAAGAATAATGAATCCTTAACCGTTGAGCTTGAGAAATATAAAGAACGAGTTAAAACTTTTAAACAGCGTCTTAATATTGATTTAAGCACTCGTGAAAAAATGATTGATTCTCAAATGGATGATATGATTAAGGAAAAGCTTGCACTTAAGCATCAAATAGACTCACTTGAACAAAATATTTCTAATCAAATCAAAGAAAAGGAATCTTTATTGCCAACATTTACTATTTTCAAAAGTGAATCCAAAGAAAAGGAAAGTAAACACATACAAAATGAAATTGATTTAGAAAAGAAAATAAAGAAACTGGATAATATTGTTTACAAAGTGGGTCAATCTGCTCAAACAGTGCACATGTTAACAAAGCCACAAGTTTTTTATAATGACACTCACAAACAAGCTCTTGGTTATCAAAATATGTTTTATCTCAAGAAAGCTCAGCGGATTAAGCCAACCTTGTATGATGGGAGTGTAATATCTAGTCAACATGTTGTTATTCCTGTGATTGATGATGAAGAGACATTGATTTTGGAAGAAGTTAGTCGATCTAAAATGCTTGCAAAACAAAATGATCTAATTTCAAAAGAAAAGAAAGTTAATACTACTCCAATTAATTATGTTGAGTTAAATCGATTGTTGAAAGATTTTAGTAAACGTTTTGTTTCACAAAAAGAATTGTCTGTTGAACAAGATTTCTGGTTACAAACTTCACACCCTAATACTGACCAATCTGCTTCGTCACCTGTCAAAATTGAGGCTCTTAATGAACTTCCTAAAGTAAGCCAGGTTAATACAAGCCTTAAAAAGCTTAAATACCCTCTTGGCCAGTTTGACACCGTAGTGAAAAAGCGGATTACACCTGATGCTATTACCAAAGGGGAATGGGGATTTGAATACACTAAATCTATTTTTCTCAATAAAATTATTCCATTTTTAAAGTCCTTAAAAGACATATTCAATGTTTTGATAAAGATCTTCTAAATGAGGTAACAGAAGTACAAACAGTTTTTAACCAGATGGAAGCTGATGTTCAATAGTGTTTTGTAGACAAACAGTGTTTTGAAATTCATAAGAAAGAACTTTTTCTTAAAAATGATCAACTCTTACATTAAAATGTCTCAAGATGTTATGCTATGTGTAATGAATTCTACTACTATTTTTGATGATGTGAATTTAGAAATGAAAAAAAAGTGAATCTTGTAACAAGTGTTTTAATCTTGATACTGCACTTTTGAACAATCAAAATGCGTATAATGACCTTTCAAAAAGTTACTCATAACTTGAAAAATATTGCATTTCTCTTGAGTCAACAATTCAACTCAATTAAGAAATTTTTCAAAAGGACACGTCCAGTAATAATCAAAATGCTCTTGAAATTCTAGAATATTTTAAAAATAAGGATTTGAAAGCTCAGCTACAAGCTAAAGACACTACAATTTGTAAGTTGAAGGAACATATCAAATCTATGAGAGAAAATAACAAGGAAGAGAAAGTGAAACAAGAAATGGATGAGATTAAAACCATAAACATTGAATTGGAGCATAGTGTGGCCAAATTACTTTCTGAAAACGAGTGTTTGCATAAAGAAATTAAGAATTTGAAAAAGATTTACAAAGATCAATTTGATTCGATTAAAAAGACGCGTGCTCTTTCTAAAGAACACTGTGACTCTTTCATTGCTCAATTGAACTCTAAGTCTATGGAAAATGCATATTTAAAAGGTCAAATTCAAGAAAAGGTTTTTGTGACAACAATATTACAAAATGAATTAAGGAGATTAAAAGGTAAACTTTTGCTTGATAATGCCACCACAATAACTAATGCTACCACTATTCCTCCAAGAATGTTTAAGCTAGATATACAACCTCTTTCTCATAGACTTAAGAACAATAGGGATGCCCATGAGGATTATTTGAAGAAGACTATAGAAAATACTGACACCATACGTGGACTTGTAGAATGCGCTAAAAATAGAATCCTAGTAAACTTCTCTTAGACTTTGCTTGCAAATTTACAAAACACGTTCAGGAATTGTTAGTCTATGTTTCTTATACATGCCCTAGTTTCACAAAACCTAGTGAGATATTGGTAGCTGTCACAACAATGAACAAAGTCAAGAAAGTTAGGTTTTCTAAACCTCTCACATCCTCAAGCAACATTCATAAAATAGTAGAGTCATCCAAAACACCAGATTCTAACACACCTGTGTTGCCTTCTACAGGATTGAAGAGTTCTACTAGTGCTAGCAGATCACAGCGTACATGCAATAAAAAGAATGATAGGATCTCGCAAACACCAAGTAGCAACATGAAGAATAAAGAAGAAGTCCAACGTAAGAGAGTTAATTTAAGTTCTAATAAAAAGAATCGTGTTAAGGATCCTATTTGTGATGCAAATGTTAAGCATACTATGTTAAATGCGAATTCTGAGTTAATTTGTGATAAATGTAAACAATGTATGTTTGATGCAAATCATGATGTGTGTTTCCTGGATTTTATGAATGATGTGAATGTGCGCTTTAAATCTAATCGGCTAAGCAAAGCAAACAACATAATATTTGGAAACCTAAGGGTAAAGTGTTCACTAAAGTAGGATATAAGTGGAAACCAACAAGAAAATGTTTCACTTTAGCTGGTAACTCGTGCGCTTTAACTAGGTTCACTTCAGCTAACTTAGTCCCTTCTAAGGAAACCACTTCTCACTCAGTAGAAACACAAAAATTAGAGATTAAAGTCTATAGCAGAAGACCCAAGCAAGAAAAATATGTAGGTTCGAGTAAAAAAGCTAAGATTGTAGAATCTAAGATTGCTAATAACTCAGAACCCAATCATTCTTGGGGATCCAAACCTACAGATGTTCCATCTTCTTCTACTGTTGTCAATGACAGGTTGTCCAGATTGTTCTCTGGTATCTGGACTCCGGATTCTCAAAACATATGACAGGAAACCGCTCTCAGCTCATGAACTTCGTTAATAAATTTATGGGAACTATATGATTCGGAAATGACCAGATTGCAAAGATAATGGGCTATGGTGACTATCAGCTGGCCAATGTAACTATCTCAAGGGTATACTATGTTGAAGGACTCGGACACAACTTGTTTTTTGTTGGACAATTTTGTGACTCGGATCTTGAAGTTGCTTTTTAGAAAAACACTTGCTTTATTTTGAATTTAGACGGTGTTGACCTACTTTCAGAATCCAAAGACACAAACTTGTACACAATTTCTCTTGATGACATGCTAAATACTTCTTCGGTTTGTCTAGTGTCAAAAGCTTCAAAGACTAAGAGTTGGTTATGAAACTGTCGGTTATCTCATCTCAACTTCAGTACTCTAAATAAGCTAGCTAAATACGGTCTTGCACGAGACATTACAAAGCTTAAATTTAAGAAAGATCATTTGTGTTCATCGTGCGCATTAGGCAAAAGCAAGAAATCCTCTCATCAACCCAAGGCTGAAGACACTAACCAAGAGAAACTCTATCTTCTACATATGGATCTTTATGGCCCGATGCATGTGGAGAGCATTAATGGGATAAAGTACGTCTTAGTAATTGTCAATGATTACTCACGATTTACTTAGGTCAAAATTCTAAGATCAAAGGATGAAGCTCCTGACGCTATCATCAAATGTATCAAAAATATTCAAGGTCGTTTGAATGCTATAGTCCATAATGTTAGATCAGATAATGGAACTGAATTTGTCAATCAGACTCTTTTAGAATTTTATGAAAATGTCAGCATCTCGCATCAAACATCTATTGCTTGTACTCCTCAACAGAACGACATTGTCGAAATACGAAACCGAACTCTAGTAGAAGCTGCTCATACAATGTTGATATTTTTAAAAGCTTTGTTATTTTTGTGGGCCGAAGCAATTAATATAGATTGTTATACTTAAAATCATTCTCTGATCAGTCTCTGATACAACAAAACTCTATATGAGCTGATGTACGACAAGAAGTCGGATTTATCGTTTCTTCATGTCTTTGGTTCACTCTGTTATCTGATAAATGATAGTGAAGATATGGTTAAACTAAACACAAATGCTAATATTGATATTTTTGTTGGTTGCGCACCCGCAAAGAAAGTTTTTAGAATCTACAACAGGAGAACCATGAAAATTATGGAAACCATTCATGTAATGTTCGATGAGCTGATGGCAATTGCTTCTGAACAATTTAGTCCAGGACCTGGGCTTCAATTAATGACTCTTGCAACATCTAGTTTAGGACTCGTACCAAACCCTATTCCTTAACAACCTTGTAATCCACCAACTAGAAATGATTAGGATCATTTGTTCCAATCGATGTTTGATGAAAACTTCAATCCTCCAACCAGTGTTGTTTCTCCAGTTCAAGTAGTTGCTGTACCAAGAGCTGTTGATATGGTTGATTCACCTGTGTCTACGTTAATTGGTGTTATTGACTAAGGATCATCCAATAGAAAATGTGATTGGAGATCCTTCTCGCTCAGTCTCCACCAGAAAGCAACTTCAAATTGACGCTATGTGGTGTTATTTCGATGCCTTTCTCACTTCAGTTGAACTGAAGAATTATAAAGAAGCAATGCTCGAACCCTCCTGGATTGATGCAATGCAAGAAGAAATACATGAATTCGAGAGACTGCAATTATAGGAATTAGTACCGTGTTTAGATCTCGTAATGTTGATCAAATTGAAGTGGATCTTCAAGGTCAAGAAAGACAAGTGTGGCGGTCTACTTATAAACAAGGCTCGATTAGTTGCTAAAGCATACCGACAAGATGAGGGAATAAACTTCGAGGAATCATTTGCACCCGTTGCAAGAATAAAATCCATTCGTCTCTTCATTGCTAATGCTGCCACAAAGAACATGACAATCTATCAGGTGGATGTCAAAATGGCATTCTTGAATAGGGAGCTACGCGAAGTGGTTTATGTTTCTCAACCGGAAGGATTCGTAGATCCAGACAAGCAAAATCACGTGTACAGGTTCAAAAAGGCACTCTATGGTCTTAAACAAGCTCCACGTGTGGTATGATATGCTGTCCAGTTTTCTACTATCACAAGAATTCTCCAAGGGTGCAGTCGATCCAACACTATTCACCAGAAAAGCAGGCCGCGACATCTTATTGGTACAAATTTATATCGGCGATATACTTTTTGCCTCTACTAATCCTGCTATGTGTGATGAATTTGCTAAAATAATAACTTCTAAGTTTAAGATGTCGATGATGGGGCAAATGAATTTCATTTTAGGATTACAAATTTCTCAAAGTCCCAAAGGCGTCTTTATTAACCAGTTCAATTATGCTCTTGAAATAATAAAGAAATATGGTATGCTATCTAGTGACCCCGTTGACACCCCTACGGTGGACAAAAGTAAACTGGATAAAGATCCATAAGGGAAATCAGTCGATCCCAGACATTACCATGGTATGATTAGTTCCTTAATGTATCTTACATCCAACAGACCATAACTTGTATTTACAGTGTGCATGTGTGCCCGGTATCATGCAAAGCCTACTAATGTGCGGTCGTCGTAGGACTTCTACACGAGAAATTTTACAACTCCTTAGGCAATGCACCTAATCGTTGTAGTGTAGTATAGGCAAGACTCGAGGTTGTTTATCGTTCACTCAAGGAATAGGTTGGGAAGGCTTGATCACGGTCTAACAGAATTCTAAGGGTCGAGAGAAGATTATTTTTGTATTTTTCTATTTTATGGAAAGCAAGTAAATCATATAATTGGAGAGAGGTTTGGTTTTAGCAGTTTTAACTAAATATTAACAAAGTTACTGGTGATAACAATAAGATAAAAGACTATGTTTATTTAATCATGTATTACTCCCTAGATTGCTTCTCCTAGTGTTGTTTCATTGTCACACTTTTGATGATCTATGTAACTATTTCCTAAAGCATGAACGAATTACACAAACACGTCGTCTACTTAGTATGCCGCTAGAGCAACACACATGCAAGGTAGTATGAAGACTATTACAGGGCCCCTAGGAGTACACTAAGTGCATGTGAAATATATTAAGAGTGGATCAACCATATAAGGGGGCAAGGTAGTATGAAGACTATTACCCGATGGTATCCTTTTTACAAAATCACATTTCCCTAGACATATCAACAGTGATGCAAACAAAAGCTGGTTTTCTAAGACCTAACATGCACATCCATCTCAAGAAGCAACACCACTAAGATCTACATTCTAGGTTTCATACAATCATAAATAAACATAATAGGAGGTTTAGCTAACCATATTGAAGATAAAGCAAGAACAATAAATCAAATAACACATAGACATATTGAATGATTAAGTGAACCTTACTTGATTAAAACATGAATTAGAAGAGGTACAATAGGGTTTTTAGGCCCTAATATCGTCTCCTACATCTGCTAAACGAACTAGGGTTCACACCCTCTTTTCATTCTAAAGTTACACCCTCAAAACCCTAAATTCGGGTTTATATATATAGGAAAAATGCTGTGATGGCGTCGCGTGTTAATCGTGACGCTGTCATAAAAGAAAATAATCTAGATAATAGGCTGGGTCGTATACTTTGACACCGTTGTAGAATCATGTGACTCCGTCTTGATCTTTGTGGTGACGGTGTCACATTGTATTTGTGACGCCGTCTCCAGCCACTATAGAGAAATTCTTGATCAATGTTGGTGTAGGTCCGTAGTCTTGTTCGTTTCTTCTCCAAATGAGCCCAAGTCATGTGTAATTCTTCCAAATGCCTTTCAAATGAGAAATACCTGAAAAGGAATGATTAAGTACCTATTTTGGGCATAAATGCATGATTTAGGGGGTTAAACGACCCCAAAAAAGTATATAAAATGACACCTCATCAAATACCCCTACACTTGGGATTTGCTTGTCCTCAAGCAAATGGGCTTTTCTACCTAGACAATAACAATATGAGGAGTCATTTTACCTACTCTTTATACATATTCTACAACACAACCTTCTAGACCTCGCAATTAAAAGCACAGAATGTATATACTAGCACCTCACATAAGTGTTTGGGATTCTCTCTTTCACTCGAGTGTGTAATGAATTATAACATATGTGGGAAACAGAAAATCACACTCATTACCCGTCATAGCATATAAATTACCATAGGCTTAGTAAAGGATCAAACGTCTACCGCTAGGAGCAAGTATTATTCATTACTGTCTAAGAGGTCTTTATAAAGGGTTGTGGGGTGTAGGTGTAAGATAACATATAATGGAAACGAAAATGGATGGGATACACTTGGGTGGTGACTTTGGGTGAATTTGGGGTGGAAGGGTTAGCTAATTACTTACACGAATACACTTTGGTTTGGTTGCTAAGCTAAGACTCGGATGAAGATCTACAAACTCTACACAACTCTACATCAATCTCTTTCTTTTTCTTTTCTTATATTTTTTTTGAATAACATAATACATCACATGCGGTTTATAATACGTACCCCTACACTTATTTTTTGCAAAATACCTTTGATTGAAATTAAGACGAAGTTAAAGACAAACAAAGCATGATTACAAGATAGTTCAAACATAATAAAACAAAATATGAAGAATAAAACACACAAGACACTCCTAATATGCGGGAAAGTAAATTAGGTTGCCTCCCAAGAAGCGCTTTTCTTTATTAACGAGTCTTGTAGCTTGACTTGAAGTCACACGTCCTTACGTAACTTCTCCTTCATCATCCATTCTTGTTAGGTATTCGGGTCCAAGCTCTAGGCATTCTGTGTAAAATCCTAGTATCTTGCTCATTACATACTCTACTCCTCTTCTCTTGTCCTCTTCGTTCCTAAGATAGACTAATTTGGTATGCTCCTTTTCTAAGTCTGACAGTGAATCGTATTGTTCTATCTTATGAGGCATCTTATAGGCAACTTTATCAGTCCCGTAAATGAATCTTACAACTCCTTCGGGTGGGTCGTAAGTTATGTTGGATATTTTTATAAAAGGTCTCCCTAATACCACTTATGACAACCTAGGGTCTATGATTGAACTAATATCCTCGACAATCATGAAGTCTACGACATAGGTAAAGTTTCTTACGAAGACATGCATCCTTTTTATCCTTCTTGTGAAATTGCTAATTCTTCCATTTGCATCTTCCCTAGGGTCAAGTTTTCTTTTCATGATCCAGTTATAAGTCATTCGGGTCATGATATTAAGAGGAGAGTTGAGGTTGATGTAAGCTTTTTTGATATGCACGTGTCTAATATTGCACGGGATCTTAAGGTTGTCGGGGCATCCTTCTATGACGATAGGGTTTCTAAGAAATATTAAAGGGATTGGGCCACTCATTAGGTACCTATGGTAGGTTAGTTCATTCCTAGTCGGGAAAGTGTCGAAGTACTCCACTACTGTTTCTTCCGTCATTGTCCCTTCTCCTTAATTAGGATCCTCATTTTGGGGTTCATCATCATCTTGTATGATCTCGATGAACATCACTTCTCCATCATCCTCCTTAGAGTAGACAAATTTCGTATTGGAGTATTGGGGAACCAACCCGAGCGATTCAAGCATCGAATTTAGCTTACGTACCTGTTATGTAGTGATAGAAGCTAATGGATCAGGTTGTGGGTATGGGATAGATTTGGTTTCTCTAGGGTTGTCTTCTTCTTGCTTGACTTCTGGCTCATTAACTTGGGATTCATCGGGCTGCTTGGGGTAAATTGTGATGGCGTTGATTAAACTGTGGATTTGTGTTGAGCATTGTGGGTCCATTATTAGGTAAGAACGAGCAGACGAACCTGGATAGGTCCCCAGTTTCGGGTTCGTAACCGTATCACTAGGTAATGTGCCCGATATTTGATCGGTGATGGCTTTTAACACAGTATCTATTTTGTTGGTCATCTTACCTTGTTGTCGTTTGAAATCAGCTTCAAACTTAGACAGTCTAGCATCTTGAGATGCCATGAACTCAGAAACTAGTCCTTCTATATTTGATTGATTGTTAAAATTTTGAGGACGGTTGTTGAAGGAACTGTTCGGGATCAAACTGTTGGGTTGGAACTGGTTAGGTGGGTTTGAAAATTATTTTGAGAATTTTGAGGTTGTTTCCACCTAAGGTTTGGGTGACTTTTCTATGATAGATTATAGGTGTCACCAAGATTGTTTTGCTTGGGCTTAAAGGTATACCACTTTCCTCCTGCTTTATCGGTACGCGAGGATGCGTACTCAACAAAGGCTTGTTTGGGGTTTTTCATGCAATTTTGAGTGTCGTGGGGACCACTGCAGATTTCATATAGGGTAGTAATTTTTTTTACTTGGGTAGGTTATGTCGGAGCAATATGAGCTTCCATCAAGCGTTGGACTTGATTTTTGAGCTTGATTAGACGGCGGTCAGATGTACTCGGGACATCTTGAGGCAAAGTGATTGTCGTGACCGGCTTAGCGAAATCCCTTGGGTCGTTCCAACTTTCATTGTCATAGAGGGTGAGGTCCTCTAATATTTCCCAGGATTCTTTGGGGTTAAGGTCATGAAGCTTACCACCGATCGATTGGTGAATGGTTTGTCTTGTGACGGGATTGACATGGTTATAAAAAATTTGGACTTTGAGCCAAAGGTCTATGCCATGATGAGGGACTTTTTGGAGTAAGTCCTTGAAACGAGTCTATGCTTCGGATAAAGATTCTCCATGATGTTGTTGGAACATCAGGATATCATTGCGAAGTTTTGCGGTCCTTCCTGGTGGAAAGAATTGAGCAAGGAATCGGGTAGTAAGATCCTCCCATGTGGAGATGGATCCTGCTGAAAGGCGTTCAAGCCAATTGCTAGCTTGATCGCGTAGGGAAAATTGAAATAAACGCAGGCGCGTTCTTTCCCTATTTTCACCGTCAAGGTCAAGTGAGTCCACAAGTTTAAGGAAATCCTTGAGGTGTTAGTTTGGATCCTCGGACCAAAGTCCGTGGAATACGCATCCGTTTTGCATCAACCGTATGGTGTCGGATCAAAGAGGTATCACGTTGTTCCCCTCAGGAAGCTCAATGGTATTCTTGTAGCCCTCGTGGCTTAGTTTGGAGTAATCTCCTTGAGTATGGATAGGATTCTCGTCTCCCATGGTGGTTGACGAGAATGCGTTACGAAACAGATAACACGAAGAAAAGATAGACTACAAGAAAGCTAATATGCGGGAATTAAATCTTACTTGAAAGGATTCAAGCAAGTAGAACTAAGCTAAACTATGATTAATACCTAACTATTCCCCAGGCGGCAGCGCCAAAAACTTAATGTGCAGTCGTCGTATGACTTCTACATGAGAAGTTTTACAACTCCCTAGGCAGTGCACCTAATCGTTGTAGTGTAGTATAGGCAAGACTCGGGGTTGTTTATCGTTCACTTGAGGAATAGGTTGGGAAGGCTTGATCATGGTCTAACCGAATTCAAAGGGTTTAGAGAAGATTATTTTTGTATTCTTATATTTTATATAAAGCAAGTAAATCATATAATTGGAGAGAGGTTTGGTTTTAGCTGTTTAAACTAAATATTAACTAAGCTATTATTGAGAACAATAAGATAAAAGACTGTGTTTATTTAATCATGTATTACTCCCTAGATTGCTTCTCCTAGTGTTGTTGCCTTGTCACACTTGTGATGATCTGTGTAACTTTTTCCTAAAGCATGAACGAATTACACGAACCCGTCGTCTACTTAGTATGCCGCTAGAGCAACGCACATGCTAGGTAGTATGAAGACTATTACACGACCCCTAGGAGTACACTAAGTGCATGTGAAATATATTAAGAGTGGATCAACCATATAAGGGGGAAAGGTAGTATGAAGACTATTACCTGATGGTATCCTTTCTACACAATTACGTTTCCCTAGACATATCAACAGCGATGCAAATAAAAGCTGGTTTTCTAAGACCTAACGTGCACATCCATCACAAGAAGCAACACCACTAAGATCTACATTCTAGGTTTCATACAATCATAAATAAACACAATAGGAGGTTTAGCCAAGCATGTTAAAGATAAATCAAGAACAATAAATTAAATAACACATAGACATATTGAATGATTAAGTGAACCTTACTTGATTAAAACATGAATTGGAAGAGGTACAATAGGGTTTTTAAGCCCTAAAATCATCTCCTATAGCTGCTAAATGAACTAGGGTTCACACCCTCTTTTTATTCTAAAGTTACACACTCAAAACCCTATATTCGGGTTTGTATGTATAGGAAAAATGTTGTGACAGCGTCGCATTTTAATTGTGACGCCGACATGAAAGAGAATATTCTAGATAATGGGTTGGGTCGTATGTTCTGAAGCCGTCGTGGAATCATGTGACGCCGTCTTGATCTTCGTGGTGATGGCGTCACGTTGTATCTGTGACGCCGTCTCCAGTCACTGTAGAGAAATTCTTGATTAATGTTGGTGTAGGTCTGTAGTCTTGTCCGTTTCTTCTCCAAATGAGCCTAAGTTACGTGTTATTCTTCCAAATGCCTTCCAAATGAGAAATACCTGAAAAGAAATGATTAAGTACCTATTTTAGGCATAAATGAATGATTTAGGGGGTTAAACGACCTTGAAAAAGTATATAAAATGACACCTCATCACCTACCGAAAAGCACCTACATGCAGTTAAGCGGATCTTTCAATACCTGAAAGGAACGATTGATATGGGTCTTTGGTATTCGAAAGATTCTTTCATTACTCTAATAGCATATGCAGATGCAGACCACGCAAGGTGTCAATATATTAGACAAAGCACATATAGAAGTGCACAATTCTTGGGAGATAAACTTGTTAGCTGGTCATCCAAAAAGCAAAAGTATAGAGGCGGAATATATTCCTTTATCTAGGTGTTGTGCTTAAATCTTATGGATGAGATCACAACTAACAGACTATGGGCTTAAATTCAACAAGATTCCTCTATACTGTGATAATAAGAGTGCAATCGCTTTATGCTACATCAATGTTCAACACTCAAGATCTAAGCATATAGATGTGAGATACCACTTTTTTAAGGAGAAAGTGGAGAATGGAGTTGTTGAACTCTACTTTGTCAGAACCGAATATCAACTTACAGAAATCTTCACAAAAGCTTTACCACGAGAAAGATTCAACTTCTTGGTCGAAAAGTTGGGTATGAAACATGTCTCTTGAAATGCTAAAGAGTTTGGTAGAGGAAGAGGACGAGTAATGGTGGTAACTCGTGTCATATCCTGTGTATCAAATGTA
This sequence comes from Tanacetum coccineum, assembly GCA_026074375.1. NCBI lineage: Eukaryota > Viridiplantae > Streptophyta > Magnoliopsida > Asterales > Asteraceae > Tanacetum > Tanacetum coccineum. Next base: position 16,541 of record BQNB010062636.1, read on the forward strand.
TACAAGAAAATATAAAAACCCAATTTTTTTTTTCATTTTATATAAATTTTTCAAAAAAATATATATAAAAGTATAAAACCAAAAAAGAAAATAGAAAATTAAAAAAATTAGAAAAATACAAAAAATAGGTTTTTCATTACATGTCTTCTGAAAATCAATAACATTTACGACTTTAGAAATGTCATTCAATAATGATACTAGACTGTAAATGAAGTTCGAACAGAAGTTCAAAATGTTTTAAAACATGTCATGTGGCTTGCTGTTATTTCAGATAGCAACCTGGTCATCAATTTAAAGGCAAGTATTTCGTTAAAAAGAAAACTTGACCTCATAACGGAAATTAATTTTCTCAGGCATGGTCTACTTTATGATCATGCAAAGGCTTGTGTTTACTTTGCAACATAACCCGTGATCCCTATTTACAATGAATGTACGTGTCAGTGCATTTATTTGTCAAAATAAGATAAATCTTATTTTTATGGTGTTGTTTTTCAAAATAAAACTTAATCATCTTTCGATTTCATCAGAAAATTATTTTTCCAAGATAATTTGAACCATCAAATAACAACTACAACTCTTTAAATAGAAAACGGGTCATTATTTGAAGGGAAGAATGTGTCAAATTATCTTCTTCAAAATTCATCAAGTGATAAATGGAAAAAGGTTTTAAACAATAATGGATTAATATTTAAAAGGGGGTTAATTAAATTTAACTCATTTGGGCTTTAGATGTTATGTGTTTATGCCTTTAGGGACTTAATAGCAAAATATGAGGCTTAGTCTTGATAACAAAACCTTTAAGGACTAGTTGTGCCATTAGTGCATTTAGTTTTTCCTTAAGTAAAGTTATTAAAGACGAATGGAAGTAGGTATAAACTTTAGGGGGCATTTTAACCAAAACCTTAATGTTTAAAAAAACACCCCCCACTGTCTCTTTCATTCATACGCAAACCAAACATACTACGTTTGTCTCTCTTTGAACTCGAATCACTCAAGATCATCTCCAATTCGTGTGTTTCAATCATCAAGGTAAAATAAAAATGTGTTTTTTACATCCTAACAAGCTCCTAATCAAAAGGATTTAGCCTTAATCATTGGTTTTGCTCGAAACACCCTAGAAATAGGTTAAATGTTCGTCAAGTCAAAAGGTGTATGAATCTTTAACTTGATTGAGGGGTTTGTTGATCCCTTTTGAACAAATCTTACTTAGCTTGTTAAAGCTTAGTTGTGTTGGATAGATTGAAAACAACTATAGTAGAAACTAAGATTGAGAATATCACAAACTATGCGAAAACTAGTTTGCAATACTAAGAAGAACAAAAAAACAGTAAACAAACTTTTACTAAACTTTCAGCCTCAATATGAAATGATCACTCTGAATAGTGATAGGGTTACAAAATAACCTTGAAGCTACGAATATCAAAGTTGTACTCCTAAGATTATGCCCTAGGACCTCCTTTTATACACTAAAGAGTCCTACAAGGCTTACAATACTTTCCCAACTTATCATGATCTTTTCTATAAACAAAAGTAATCTCCTAAACAAATAAATTATACATATCTTCTTTACAAATAACAAATACTTATCTTCGTAAGTATTCTTGTTCTCCAATCAATCTTTGATCTCATCTCTGTTAGCATAATCCTTCCAGCAATAGTAATTACTCAGCAGTTGTAACTGAGCACAAGCAGTATTAACCACTTAGAAGTTTTCTCTAGCAGTATTAACATACTCTAGCAGTACTAACTTTTGTACTAGCAGTAGTAACTACTTAGTATATTCTCAGTCTTCATCTCAGAGCAGTCTTAACTTCTATTAGCAGCAGTGACTTTATGCTAACAGTACTAGTATATACTAACAGTAGTAACTAGCAGTAGTAACTTTTACACTACCAATACTAACAACTTAGCATAATTTTCATTAGTATTACCAGCAGCACTAAGTTATGCTTGATATCACTAATATATACCTGAGCAGTAGTAACTCCAAGAATCATCTTGAAGTCTTTTAATCCCAACAATCCCCCCTAAACTTGATGTTCATCTTCTGAATCTTCAAGTTTCTTCATTAAAAGTCTTCATCACTATCAGGAGGATGCATTCAAACACTTCATTGACCCTTTTCCTGCTTTGTCATGAGCTTAAGTAGTTGATAGCACATCTCATTCCAATGATCAGCTTGAAGCTTTTTGTTCAGCATGTTTAAGATTGTTATTGGTGTAAGGGAATATCTTTTCTCAACCAACATAAAGATTTGTAGATTTTTAAACCTTACAAAGTGCACTCCACATGTATCAAACAGCTTCCAAATAGTCACTTTGTATCCCTGTAGATTTCTCCATACTTTACTTTTTATGTCAGGTTTAAACATTACCTTCATATCACCTTATAACACTCTTTCATATTCATCCTCTAGCCTTGTATTCCCATGTTTAGCTGTAACCAACTTCCAGAGGGTCTCCAAGTCTTCTTTATCAATATTCTGGAGCATCTTGATCATTGATAAGTATCTTTTTGAACTTCTATCAGCTCGTATCAATTGAAAGTATGCAAACTTTCCTTCTTTGACAATCTTGTATTTAACAATCACTAGAGGTTTAGTGGCTAGATGTATAGCATCAATTTCTATCTCATCACCTTTAACTATCTCAATATGCTTTTTCATCTCTGCCTCCTCTTGATCATCATCTTTTTCAGCTTCTACATGCTCATCTATCTTCTGCTTTTTTGAGTTATCAGAATCAAGCTCATCCCCTGCTCTTTTAGAACTTCCTTCTATTCTTGTCTCACTGCTTTTCACCAACTATGTATTCATGTCTACAAAAGTGTTTACCTTTTTCATCTCTTTATCAAACATCTCCT
>BQNB010062636.1:20026-36002 GCA_026074375.1 Tanacetum coccineum
GAATAAAGGGAAAATAAGAAAAGCGAGAGAAACTAATTCTCCCATGGGTTTGCTCAATAATGGAGAAGAAACAAGATAAACCGGCTAAATCTTCATCTAAGAATTGTTCAAGTGAAAATCAAAGAACTTCCGGACTCTCCTTATCTAATATAATTTGTAAATCAAAGACAAAAATCAACTATACCAAGCATAAAATTCTACGAGAAATAATCTACAACCCTATTAATCATGAATAAAAATCCTAAGAAATCAATAAAGATAGAATGTATGTACTAATGTAATCGTGGCTTTCTGCAAGAGTTAGAAAAATTAAAAATTCTGGAAATTAAACAAAAATAACTTTTCAAAAATTTGAATAAAATACGAAATTCACTGTAGCTACAGTGGTGACGCTGTCAGGAATAATTCCTGACGTCGTCTCCACAAACTGTGAAATTTCATTCTTTCGTTTTTTGAAAAAATTTCTGCAAACATATCCTATTAATGATTTCCTAGAAAAATTTACTACATAGGCCACAAAACGGTTAGTACAAACATATGACTCAAAACAAACAAACAAAACATAAAAGTGTGAATTAATCTAAAATTATTTATTTTACATGTTTAAAAATGGTTCTTAAAAACTGGATATTTTTTCCCTTACACTTATTTCATGTAAAATACCTTTGATTGCAATTAAGATGAGGTTAAAGACAAAACAAAATATGATCACATATGATTCAAACATATAAGAACAAATAATAAAGATAAAAACACACGACACTCCTAAAATGCATAAAATAAAAACATTGGGTTGCCTCCCAATAAGCGCTTGTTTTGTTTGAGTCACGAGCCTGACTTTACCCTTATTTAAAGGGAGAGGTTTCCTAACACTTAAGGTCAAGTGCGGGTGATAGTAATGATACACACCATTATGGTGAAGAGGAGCCATATGTTGGAAAAGTAGTTGATATATATGCTCTAAATGGTGTGAATGTTTAATCCTACCCTTCTCTACTTCTTTTGGCCTAACGGGTAAATTAAGTCCTCTTCTTAAAAAAGAAACTTCTTTAGATTCTAATTCCCAATCATCTTCTATCATCTCTAAATTTGAAAAATTAACACCTAGGGATGCACTTTGTCCTAATAAACATGGTTTAAGTCCATAATGTTTCTTAAGATCATCAATACATGAGTGATAATAGCAATGCTCATCATTAAAGTAGAAAGATGCCATGTGTGGTAAAGGTGGTGTATGAATGGTCAAAGGATCTATTACCTTCATCCTAAAACTATCCGGACTATGTGTTTTGATGGGTGGTTCGAAGACTCTTTTTTCTCCTAGACTTACATCTAAGGATGGACAATTAGGTAAGGGTTGTAGTTGTGGCTTCGGTTCATCAAAACTAGGAACTTCCCTAGAACTAAGATAAATACTATGATTATTCAAACCTACATCCTCTAGTTTCGTTTGGTCTAAAGGTTCATCCTCCATAGGAGTTCCTAAAGTCTCTTCTACTTCTTTTGGGTAAGTCATGGGTGGTGTGTATTCGTCAAATGATGGTAGGATTTGTGGGGTATTTTATGGACTTGTATTTCGTACCTCATTATTCATCATACATAGGCTACCTATATACTCATCACATGCATTGGTAGAACCTAACCATGACATGCACCTAGGTATCTTAACTCTAACCATCTCATTCCCAACTAATTAAGCCTTTAAATTTGCTATTAATTGGTCAGAAATAGTGCTTGTTGGGTTTTGTCACTGTTTATTGTATTGGTTACAATCCTTAATGGTTTCCCATGCTTCTTCATCACTTAATTCCATAAGGTCCCCACCTGCTGCATGGTCAATGTCCCTTTGGGTATGTCTATCGATATGATTGAAAAAGATTTGAATATGGGACCATAGGCTAAGGCCATGATGCGGAGCTTTTTGGATTAAGCCTTTGTAATGAGTTTACGCATTGTAGAGAGATTCATCTTGATGTTGTTGGAACATCAAGGTATATCTTTGGAATATAAAGGGTGTATTTGGTGGTATTCTATTCATAATGATGGTAAATGAAAGAGTTACAAACAAAAAGGCACAAAGAATAAATAGACTACAAGAAAGCTACACTAAAAAGAAAAATAAAATTTCACTTGATAGGAATCAAGTGAGTAGACCTAAGCTAGAGAGAATCTGAAACCTAGACTATTCCCCGACAGCAACGCCAAAAACTTAATGTTGCGGTTGATTACAACCCAAAGTTTTACAACCCTCCTAGGCAGTGTACCTAATCGTTGTAGAGTAGTATAGGCAAGATTTGGGGGTTATTATCATTCTTTAGGGGAATAGTTTGGGCAGGCTCGAATTGTATGGTCACTAAGGTCTAGAGGCTGAGAGAAGAGTATTTTTGTATATTTATATTTTATGAAAGCAAGTAAAATCAAGGGTTTGAAGGGGGGGGTTTTGATTAAACTAATTAACTACTCCTAATTATATACTAATTGTAGAAAAGTAAAGATGATGGAAAACTCATATGGTTAAACAAATGTGTTTACCTAATCATGCACTACTCCCTAGTTATCTTCTCCAATTTTATTACCCATCACCCTCGTAATAGAAGGTGTAAGTATTTAAATAATAGAACACCTAACTCGGAATCTACCCAAATGGCAAGGTAGTATGAAGACTATTACATGGGTATCCTCTAACCTAGCTGCTTTTCCCTAAATGTCTTAGCTATGCAATTAAGAAGCTAGTTTTCTAAAGCCTAACGCGCACATCATTAAAAAGAAGCAATAAGAAAAGATAAAGAACTAGGTTTCATGCAATCATAAGCAAACACAAATTATATTTAGACAAGCATGTTAATTGAAAGCGAAGAACAGTTAATCAAACAATACATAGACATATCAAAATATTACAAGGAATAAAGAACTTTACTTCAATTGAACATGGAGTTATGATGGTTACACAAGGGTTATAAAACCCTAAAAATCATCTAAAAACGCAACTACAAAGTATAGGTTCAATCCTCCAAAGTTTTCCGCACAAAACACAAAAATTAGGGTTTGTATATATAGAGACTAAGGCGTGACGACGTCGCTTGGAAATTGCGACGTCGTCAACCTGTAGAATCTTCTTTGGGCTTCTTCAGTGTCAGATACTCCGATGTCGTCGTAAGAAATCTTGACGTCGTCTCTTGATGAATTTTACGTCGTCACAAGGAATTGTAACGCCATCTCCACGCACTGTATGCCAAATCTTGATCATCTTCGTGTAGAGTTGCAATCTTATCCTGTTTCTTCCTAAATTGAGTCCAAGTCACGTGTATTTCCTCCAAATGCCTTCCATGTTTTAAAATGAGAAAAAGAAATGATTAAACACGATAAATGGAGATATTTGCATGATTTCGGGGTTAAATGACCCTGAAAAAGTGTATAAAATGACACCTCATCAAGGAAGAAGAAGCAACAGCTGATGCTGCATTGATTCTGAGGAAATGGAAGGGGAGTTTGGAGATTAAGGATATACCCATCACCACAACCCCTAGATCCCCTAGGACTATTACTGATTCTTTATACTTGCACAAAGAGAATCTCCGAGAATTGACGACTTCCTAACCCACATCTTCTAAAGGTTCATCATCACAATCTACATCACGTTCCAAACATATCAAGGACGCAATCATAAGAATAAGCAGGCGATATGGTTATATGTTTCGTCACATGAAGAAATCATTTATGCCAAGGAAAGATATGTGATGAGGTGTCATTTTATACACTTTTTTAAGGTCATTTAACCTCTAAAATCATACAAATATCCCCAAATATTATACTTAATAATTTCTTTTTGATATTTTAGCATTTGGAGGAAAAGCACGTAACTTGAGCTCGATTTGGGAAGAAACTGGATGAAGACACAACATTTGGCTTATCAGTGCCTGGAGACGGCGTTAGGATCTACCGCAACGCCGTCAGAAGTGAAGGGCAATGACGTCACCACAACTTGTGACGCCGTCACGATAAGCTACTCAAAAGAATCCTTTGGAAGATTCAGCGAGCTGACGACGTCAGGATTTGCTACGACACTGTCAGACCCTATTTTCTATATATACAAACCCTAGTTTTCATATTTTTGTGTGGAAAAATGTTGAGTATCATGGGATAACTTTGTAGCAGCCATTGTTGGTTGATTTTAAGGGTTTTTAACCCTTTGGTACTCATTGTAACTCCATGTTTAATTGAAGTGAAGTTTCTTAACCCTTTTAATCATTCTATATATCTATGTGTGGTTTGATTAATTGTTCTTCGCTTTCAATTAACATGCTTGGCTAAATTTAATTGTGTTTACTTATGATTGCATGAAACTTAGTTGTTATATCTTTTATTATTGCTTCTTGTTGATGGTGTGCACGTTAGGCTTTAGAAAACTAGCTATTTGATCTTCATATCATAGCATAAACGTCTAGGGAAACGCATCTAGGTTAGAGGAAGCATGTGATTAGATCTTCATATCTATATCACCTTGGGGTGGATTCCAAGTTAAGTATTTATTGTGCGTGAATTTACTATTAGGCATGAGCGGTGTCTACAGGTTACCACCGTCTAGGTTGTCACGTAAATAGCAGACTTGACTAACCCGTTGTTGAATTAGGGAATACTTCACATTACATTAACAAGGGTGATGGGTAATAATATCAGAGAAAACAACTAGGGAGTAGTGCATGATTAGGTAAACACGTTTGTTTAACCATATGAGTTTTTCCATCAATTTTACTTTTCTGCATAACTAGGAGTTGTTTAATTTAGTAGTTTAATCAACCTTATCTTAAAACCTGAGGTTTACTTTCTTTTAAAAAATTATAAAAACACTAAAATAATCTTTCCTTAACCTTTAGACCTTAGTAAACATAAAAATCGAGCCTACCCAAGCTATTCCCCTAAAGAACAATAATAACCCCCCAAGTCTTGCCTATACTACACTACAACAGTTAGGTACAATGCCTAGGAGGGTTATAAAACTTTTGCGTTGCAACCCACCGCATCAAGTTTTTGGCATCGCTATTAGGGAATAGTCTAGGTTTCGGATTCTATCTAGCTTAGGTCTACTTACAAAATTCCTATCAAGTGAGATTTTCTTTTTCTTTTTAGTATAACTTTCTTTTAGTCTTTCTTTTCTTCATTCCCTTTGTTTTGTAAACCTTCCTTTTCGTTAACATCATGGGAGATGAAAATCCACCCTGTACTTTAGGAGATTATTCTCGACCAAGCCACGAGGTCTATCGAAATACCATTGAGCTACCCGAAGGGAACAACGTGGTGCCTCTGCGATCTGACACCATCCGGTTGGTGCAAAACGAATGTGAATTCCATGAACTCCGGTTCAAAGATCCAAATCAACATCTTAAGGATTTTCTAAAACTTGTGGACTCATTTGACCTTAATGTTGAAAATAGGGAAAGTACGCGACTGCGTTTATTTCAATTTTCCTTTCGCGATCAAGCTAGCAATTGGCTTGAACGTCTATCCGCGGAATCCATCTCCACTTGGGAGGATCTCGCTACCCGTTTCCTTGCTTAGTTTTTCCTAGCAGGAAGAACTACCAAACTCACAAATGACATCTTGATGTTCCAACAACATCATGGTGAATCTATTTCTGAAGCATGGACTCGTTTCAAGGACTTACTCCAAAAAGTCCCTCATCATGGCATCGATCTTTGGTTCCAAATCTAAATTTTCTATGATCATGTCTTTTTTCCTCTTATGCACGAAATTAACCATGCCACTGGTGGCAAGCTTTGTGACAAGAATGCCGAAGAATCTTGGAAAATTATAGATAATCTCGCTCTATATGACCACGAGAGTTGGAATGACCCAGGAGACCTTGTTAAACCGGTCAAGGCAATCACTTTGTCTCAAGATGTACCAAAAACATCCGACCGATGACTTCTTGAGCTTGAAGACCATATTAATCACCTACTAAAAGGGTCAAAAACAACGCCTAAAACAAGATCAACACAACCTTCTTAAGCGTAGGCTAACGTGGTTTCTTCAACCCAACGTGCGCAAGACTTCACTGAATCCCCAAAGCAAAATTCATTCACCTTAAAAAAACGTGCCTACTCAGAACTCGAACAACGAACACTTGAGCCTAGTTTCGAAGCACGAGTGCAAAGTTATATGGAGGCACACACTTCGAGGAAGCTATTTATAAGCAAAGAGAGGAGATTAACCAAATAATGACGGAGATGTTTAGTCTTTTGAAAGAGTTTACAAAAGGGAAATCCCTGGAGAAAGTATTAGTTAGAGAAGAAGTTAAGAAACCTGTCACTAAATACGACAACGTCATCTTCCTTGTTAAAATAAGGAATGATAAGGATAAAGGGGGTGATGAACTAGTTGAAAAAAGCATTTCGAAGCCTATTGAACTAAGAGAAAATGAGGAGGCAATAGATGACGTAATGGATAATCAGTCAGATAGAAGTGTAAATAAGGACTCAACTAGGTAGGGGAAGTGCGTGGATAGATTAATAGAGATGCCTAGGTCACAACCAATAGGATACTACCTAAAGCATGAGATTAATGAAAAAATAATCGAGGGTCTTATAGATTACCATAAGTACAACGATTCTTTACTAGCAACACGCTTGGGTAAAATGGATAACGAGACCTATAATTCACTACCCACAGGACCTATGTACAAAGCAATTGTAAAAAAGAAGTTAGTTAGGAAGGAAGAAAGAGGAGGCAATTTTGTGATACCATGTAGCATAGGGAGCTTAAAGTTTATGAATGCCTTAGCCGACCAAGGATCTTATGTGAATATCATGCCCCTATCCATCTATGATAAGCTAACTAGCGAGAATCCCATAGGGACAAATATTAGACTTTCTCTAGCTAACCACTCATATATCTATCCCCTAAGAATAGCAGAAGACATGTTGGTGGACATTGCTGGCTTTGTGTACCCTGTAGATTTCGTTATCTTAGATATAAAGGAAGATGAGCACATGCCTCTCATCTTAGGAACACTATTTCTAACTATGGAAAGGGCCGAAATTAAGTTTAATAAAGGGTCCATGACCCTTAAAGCTGGAAAGTATAAGATTAGATTTGTTAGGACCTTAGAATTCCCTAGTAAGATCGAGGAAAGAATAGAAAGCGACCTAAATCCCATGATCCTTACTAATTACGTGAATAGAAGAATTTTGGAATGGGAAGAAAGGATCGAAAGTTGCCAAGAGAACAAAATAGAATTCAATAAATGGAGAAGTAAGGTGTTTGATAATAAGAACCTCGTAGGGCACAACTTCTTTGTTTATGCACTAGAGGATAAGGATGGTAGTGTAAGTGATGTAGGAGTCACGTAAGGAGTGTGACTCCGAGTCTAGCTAGAAGACTTAAATAAAAGCGCTTATTAAGAGGCAACCCAATCTTTTATTTTATGCATTTTGGGAGTGTCATGTGTTTTTAAATTTCATTATTTGTCTTATATGTTTGAATTATATGTGATCATGCTTTGTTTTTTCTTTAAGTTCGTCCTAATTGCAATTAAATGTATTTTACATAAAATAAGTGTAGGAGAAAGTATCTGTTTTTTAAAAACCATTTAAAACATGTAAAATATGTAGTGTAAGTTAAATTTGCATTTTATGTTTTATTTGTTTGTTTAAGTCATATGTTTGTACTAACCGTTTTTGTTGCTTATGCAGTAAAATGTTTCCAGGAAATCATTAATAGGTCAGGTTTGCAGAAAATTTTCTAGAAAATGAAAGCGCAAATATTCTCAGTGCCTGGAGACGGCATCCGGATTAAATCATGACAACGTCAGCACAGTAGCAATGGAAAATTTCACGTCTTTACGAATTCTTGAAAAGTTATTTTTGTTCAATTTTCTAAATTTTTGCAAAAAGTCACGATTACATTAGTACTAACACTCCATCTTTATTGCTTTCTTGGGATTTTAGATTTATGATTAATAGGGTTGTATATTATTTCTCGCCGATTTTACTCTTGGTATAGTTGTTTTTTTATTTGATTCACAATTTCTATTAGATAAGGAGAGTCTGGAAGTTCATTGGATTTTCACTTAGACAATTTTTGGATGACGATTTAGCCAGTTTATCTTTTTTCTTCTTTGATATTGAGCAAATCAGGAGAGTATTAGTTTCTCTTGCTTTTTATTTATCTTTCCTTTATTCGTTTTTCGGGTATTCATAGAACATTAGGGACAATTTTCAAAATAAGTGTACGGGCTAATAAAAACCTTAGAAACTATTCTTTCATTTGCATTTGATTTGGTCTTAAAAAGATGTGTAATATACCGAAACATAGTTTAGGACGGTACTTTTGACACAAATTTAAGAAAATTTTATGGCATATATCAGTGAAACTGTAATATTAGAAGCGTCTCATGGATAAGAGTTGTATGACTAGCACAAAAACCCTACCTCTAAAAAATTATACCCCCAAAATGTAAGGTTCGCCCATAGATCTTTAGGAATAAAAGCATTCATTTTTAATGCTTATGAGAGTGTATCGGTAGTATTATAGATTCTAGAACTTGCTTTAGCGATTCATCCCGAGACTATTAGTGAGATCGCATTCGTGTTATTAGGATTTGCTAAGTGATAAGAGGCATTAGGATAACCCTTGTTTTTAGCCTTCGTTTGTTATGGTTATGATGATCTCCTCAATCATATAACTACCCCCACACCCTTTCTAATCTATGCACTCATTTTTAGTTCAAGATACCCCTAGTACACCCCTCCGAGCCTATCCTTTTCGCGGTTCTTGTAATATTCTAGTGGATTCTAGATTATTAATGAAGAGCATTGTTTACACCCCACCAAAATGTTACACCCAAATTGCCTTAGTCTTCCTTATATGTACTTAAGTTTAGTACATTATTGTTATCATAATTGTTTAACCCTAGTTAATTGTTTACTTGATTATATGGTTGCTAAGTCGAGTCTATTATTAGTGTATACAGTTTTGGGACGATTGGGATTCATAGTAGTTTTTATTATATGGAGAAATAGAGAAGAAAGTCAAACTATTACCCCCATATTTGTCTAATATTCTGCATGTTTATTGATCCTTCTCAATTTGAGTCATTAGTTAGTTTATTTTTGAGTATTAAAAACTCAAGTGTAGGGGTGTCGTTATAAACCCCAAGTCATGTATATTATTTATTTTTGGCAGATGACATGGCAAAAGTGTGTGTGTATATATATATATATATATAATCGAAAAAAGTAAAAAAATATATGTTAGAAGATACGGGCTGCCATCTTGCTTACATTTATGTCAAGAAAGAGTCAAGAAAAGAAAATTAAAGAGTTAGATGTATAGTTGTGTATAATTGTCCTAGTTTCGCCGAGTCTTGCCTTATCAACGCCTTTTACATGTATTCTTATAGATAATTAGCTTGCCACAAGTCAAAAATCCCCCATATCCTTAATCGTGTTTCCTTTACCCTGCACCTTACGTTACAACCCTTTAAAAGACCACTTTGATAGTAATTCCTATGTGCTTACACCAAAGTGGTGGAGGTTTTGATCCTTTATCAAATTTATGGTAATCTATATACTATGACAGGTAGTGAGTGTTTATTTTTCCTGTTTCCTATAAATGTTATAATTTATTATTACAATGAGAGAAATAGAGAATCCAAACACTTATGTGTGGTGTTAGTATATAATTCTTGTGCTTTTAATTACAAGGTTAAACCGGTTATGCCATAAATTATCTTTATCGAGTAGGTTAAATGCCCCCCGACTTTGCTATTTACTAAGTAGAAAAGCCTATTTACTTGAGGACAGACAAATCCAAAGTGTAGGGGTATTTGATGAGGTGTCATTTTATACACTTTTTTGGGGTCATTTAACCCCCAAAATCATGCAAATATCCCCAAATATTGTACTTAATCATTTCTTTTTGATATTTTAGCATTTAGGAAATATTTGGAGGAAAAGCACGTGACTTGGGCTCAATTTGGGATGAAACTGGAAGAAGACACAACACTTGGCTTATCAGTACGTGGAGACGGCATCAGGATCTACCGCAACGTCATCAAAAGTGAAGGGCGATGACGTCACCACAACTTGTGACGCCGTCACGATAACCGACTCAAAAGAAGCCTTTAAGATTCGGCGGGCTGACGGCGTCAGGATTTGCTGTGACACCGTCTGACCCTATTTTCTATATATACAAACCCTAGTTTTCATATTTTTGTGTGGAAAAATATAGAGTATCATGGGATAAATTTGTAGCAGCCATTATTGGTTGATTTTTAAGGGTTTTTAACCCTTTGGTACTCATTGTAACTCCTTGTTTAATTGAAGTGAAGTTCCTTAACCCTTTTAATCATTCAATATGTCCATGTGTTGTTTGATTAATTATTATTTGCTTTCAATTAACATGCTTGTCTAAATTTAATTGTGTTTACTTATGATTGCATGAAACTTAGTTATTAGATCTTTTATTATTGCTTTTTGTTGATGATGTGCGCGTTAGGCTTTAGAAAACTAGCTATTTGATCTTCATATCATAACATAGACGTATAGTAAAATGCAGCTATGTTAGAGGAAGCATGTGATTAGATCTTCATATCTAGATCACCTTGGGGTGGATTCCGAGTTAAGTATTTATTGCGTGTGAATGTATTATTGGACGTGAACGGTGTCTGCAGGTAACCACCGTCTAGGTTGTCACGTAGATAGCGGACTTGACCAACCTGCTGCTGAATTAGGGAATACTTCACATTACATTAACAAGGGTGACGGGCAATAAAATCAGAGAAAACAACTAGGGAGTAGTACATGATTAGGTAAACACGTTTGTTTAACCATACAAGTTTTTCCATCAATTTTACTTTTCTCCATCATTAGGAATAGTTTAATTTAGTAGTTTAATCAACCCCCTCTTAAAACCCGAGATTTACTTGCTTTTAAAAATCTATAAAAACTCAAAAATAATCTTCCCTCAACCTTTAGACCTTAGTAAACAACAATTCGAGCCTACCCAAACTATTCCCTTAGAGAACGATAATAACCTCCCCCCCTGAGTATTGCCTATAATATACTAAAACGGTTAGGTACACGGCCTAGGAGGGTTGTAGAACTTCTGCGTTGCAACCCACCGCATCAATATGGATACCGCTGCAAATACCGTTGAAGAGACTTTAAATGTAGTGGTTCCTAAGATGGTCAACGAGACAACTGATCAGAATATGAGAGACAATCTTCCTATGGTAGTAAGTGAAGGAATCAAGCTGGAAAGGGAAAAGACCAAGGCTGATATTGCTTTGATGGTTGATGACGCTGTGAGAAAGGAACATGAGCGTATAAGAGCTAAACTTTCATTAAAAGTTTCTAATAATGTAGCTACTAACGTTCTCCGCAGGTTGATGCATTTCTAAGGAACTACATGAACAACAACATACTTCATGTGCATCCTATTCCTACTACATCTGTTAGTTTTTCAATCGTCGATCTTCAATAACAATTATCTTTGAAGATAAAGGATGATAAACAAGCATGAGATGGTGATTTCCCATTATGGCTTGCACTGATGTATAAGTTTGAGAAACCTGCTTCTCACGTTGACCCATGCAGAGTTGATGCTTTTCACAAAAACAATCATGAAGACCATCATGATGATGATGCTTGTCCTGAGGATGGGAGTAGTATGAAAAGGCAACAGACATCTAGAAAAGGTACATATGTAGTGGGTGAATCATCCTCACAGGTAATGGAAGAATAAACTCTATATGGTTTAGGTTAGGGGTGTAATCGAGTCAAGCCGAGCTTGAGCTTGACAGAGCTTGAGCTTGGCTTGATAGCTTGATGAGCTTTATTCATCCAGGCTTGAGCTCGGCTCAAAAAGCTTGAATTGATGTCTAAACATTAAATTTGATATATAAATTCATCATTAACATCAAGACAATACGCAGTGACCAAAAGAGCAAAGAACTTATACAAAACATTCGAAAGAAATAGGGTTTAAATTGTCCTTCTACAAATATTTAGTTATTAAACAAATATTCATGTTAGCCTTACGGTTGTTAATATGAATATGTATAATAAAAATATATATGTTCTTGAAGGCTCGAAAAGCTCGATAAAAGCTCGAGATCGAGCTATTAAAAGCTTTAGCTCGACTAGTTATGTGTATCGAGCTCATTTATTGGGTCTGGGCTTAGACTTGAGCTCGATAAAAGCTCGACCCGATCGAGTTAATCTCAAGCTCGAGCTTGAGTTGCTTGATAAAAGCTTGGCTTGTTTGCACCCTTAGTTTAGGTACTCAAGAACAACAAGAGTTTGATGCATGGTCTGATGATCAAGGAACAGCTGATGATGAAGTACCATATAAAGAAGTGTCACCAGAACTTATATCTAAAACGTTAAGGAAAGGAATGAAGTGGGTTCCAACTACAGATGATAAAAAACAAATGCAAGATGCTCTTAATGACATGATGAGAAGTCGACGTGATTCACGAGAAGAACCTCAGTATCACCTTGATCAAATGAAGAGTTACATGGAAAGTCAAATAGTTTGGGAAAGCAGGCCAGAATATTTGACTTTGCAGATTCTAAAAGAACCAACTCTAGTATTCCAAAGCTATGAAAGAGACCCAAATGCACCACCAATAGTTCTAGTCAACAAAGATCTCTTTTATCTGAATAATGGGAATTCTGAAACAAGGAAGTATGTTCTATCACTAGGGGTGGAAACAAGCCGAGCCGAGCTCGAGCTTGGCTCGTTTATAAATATAAAGCTCGAGCTCGTTTCAAGCCTCATATTTTGAGCTCGAGCTTGGCTCATGAAAATTTTCACAAGCTCGAGCTCAGCTCGGGCTCGACTAATTTATATGATGTGTTGACTAAAACAAAGTTCAAATTGAGCTCAGCTCACTAATCTCATAAGGCTTGAGCTCGTTTACTTCTTTTGAGCTCGTTTATACACAATTATACATATAGAAAATATATATATATATATATATATATATATGTATATGTTTCTAGGGCTTGTTTAGGCTCGCAAGCCTACTAGAGCTTTTTGTACAGAGCTCGGGCTCGAGCTCGTTTATTAAATTAGCCCAAACTTAGGCTTGAGATCATTTAGGATCAGCTCATTCAAGCTTTTTACCGATCCGATCTTGAGCTTTTCACGAGCGGTTCAGCTCGTTTCCACCCCTATCTATCACTACACAAGATTCATGCATTTTCGTTCCTAAAAAATGACCTTGAAGAACGTAACACCGGATGGGTAAGTAGGCCAATCAAAAGGTTTAATGTGTATGCAAGGTATGCTATTGAACACTAGAAGAATCTATGGGATAAGAAATCTTACATTAGAGGGCAGTAAAAGATAAAGTATAATCCTGATGAAGTCTACTCAGATCAGAGAATTGTAGACATAATCAGAGTTCAGTATGATCAAGGTCATGGACAAGATTTTATGAAAGAGATTGTTGTTAAAAGAGCTGATGTCGAGTACAGTCATTTCTCAGAATCAGACTACAAGTACTTACACAAGAATGACATTAAAGATATGTATCTGATGTGCATGGATGGGTTGATTAACTATCGAGAAACTAAGATACTAAAATCATTGATCGTCTTTATCAAAAGTTGTGTTGATAACACTCAAATTGAGTATGTTGTAGGAGCGTTATCATGGTTTTTTTATGTGTTATATGGTTAAATTAACGTGCTTTTGCTATTAATATTCCCTACTAATATCCTCTTTAGATGTGTACACTTGGTGCTTACGCCACGTCGGTGGAGTTTTATTTCTTGTACAAGCTTATGGTAATAAATTTGGTCACGGCTGAGCTATGAGTGTGATTTCTCTTATATACTCCATCACCTAAATAAATGAGTGTTGAGTGAATTATACTTCATTCCTTTTTCATGAGGTGTTTAGAAATGTTAATCAAGCAAGAAAACATTTAGGTATTATCAAACATCTCGGTTTTTCATCAAAAGCAATAAAACGACGGATCTTATCTCGTACTTGTACTTGATAGATTTGAATCACATTTTTCTAATCATTCTTGTGTACCATGTCGGTTTTATTTTTTTTATTCTGCGCTTATTTATAAAAAAAATCAAAAATATTTTCGATATTTTCAAAAAAAATTCCCTTATTTTATCATTTAGGTATTTTCTTTCTAAATTTCTTTTTCAAGATTTTTTTGAGGGCAAGTAATGTTTAAGTGTGGGAGGATTTGATAACACTCAAATTGAGTATGTTTTAGTAGCGTTATCATGGTTTTTATACGTGTTATTTGGTTAAATTAACGTGCTTTTGCTACTAATATTGCACAAAGTTGGATTTATATGTTTGTAGCTAGCCAAGATTAAGAAAGTAAAGAAAAGACCAAGAAAAGAGAGAAAAACAAAAGAATATGCATGTACGAAGTTTTCCCACCAAGAAGGAGTCTTGTGGATTCTTTATCGTGAAGAAAAATCATATGGAGATCATTTCCGGGAGCAAGGAAAAATATTTTATTAACTTTAGAGTCATATGAGTCAAACCTGACCAAGAAACGAGCACCCGGGAAGCTAAAACAAAGAAAAGGAAAAATTAAAAAATCTAAAGATTAATCCAGCCGCAAGTCTCCTCCTTCAGGTTGTTTTGACCAAAAATCTGTGCAAAAGTGGATCTAGCCGAACAACCCGAGCTCCCAGCCTTTTTGACCAAAACTGAGAACATGCATCTAGCCGTTCAACCTGGCCGAGGAACCGCCCGACTGGATGCTTCCTGCCTTCCCAAATTGTATTTAATGAAGGAATGAAGTTGCCATTACTTCAAGTCTGATCATATGCTTTTATTTACTCATTTTTCTAGAACTTTCATGAACCTTTGGCCCTAAGTTTTATACTTAATGGCTAAGGGTGGCTTTGCACTATAATTAAGACCCTCATGGCTTAGTTTTCAATATGAAAAATTCTCCTTACACCATAAGGATGAATTTCTACTCTATTCCTCTCCCAAAAAGCTTAAACTTTCTGCCATTTCCAAGAAGAAGGCTCAAGAATATCAAGGAAGGTGTTGGGTATAATTTTTTAGCTTGGTGAGAAGCGTATAGTTGATTGGAGGCTTAAGGGTTGCTCTAAATCCTTCCATCGCCAGTTGTAATTGCTACTTTGGTATAATTCATTTACTTTTCAGAATGTTTAAGTTCACCATGTTTGTTGAAATCATCATGGATTAGTTCTTTATATGCTTGTTTGGATGATGTTTAGCATATGAGGATTGCTTATTGTTAACTATGGTTTTGATCAATTTTATGTTATGTTTGAGATCCAATTGTGCTTGAGTTTTGTGACATTTGCTTATCAAGTTTGATTAGTTGTTGGTGATTTCATAGGTCGAAAGGGTTATTGTCATTCAACTAGTTATAATCATTTTGTCTATGGATGATTATCTATTGTATTAACCATTTATTTAGTAACTTGATTTTGCAAAGAAACTCGGGTGTGATTGTTAACAAGTTTGTGAAACGAACCGCGAATCGAACTTATTAAATAAACGTAATCGTGAATTGGTTGATTTGGCTTAATGCTTGATTTTAATTGCCTTATGATCATACGTGTGGGTTATATGTTTTAGAATCAAAGATTAGAATTTTGCACCATCATATTCCTAACTTGTAATCGATTTGTCAAAACCATCATTATATGAACAATCCGAATATTATGAACTACTCCAAACAAGTGTTGTCTTTTACTTATTGAATTTGCATAATCATCATTTCCGTGTTCTTAGTTGCTTTTATGGTATCTTGGCTTGTGACATTCTTTTTACCAATTTCGTATTGCTTGTTAAAAAACTTAATTCTCACAACACACCCAAATCCTAGTGAACGACCTCGGCTTACCACACCAAGCTAGCCACACACGATAGAGTCATTGGTATGTGTTTAATTACACACACCTTTTACCTTTAAAAACAAGTTAAAATAACCAAAAACGGACTTAAAATGCCA
>BQNB010062637.1:0-36001 GCA_026074375.1 Tanacetum coccineum
AAGCTTCGTGACCGAAACGCCAAAGAATCCTGGGCATTATTAGAGGACCTCGCCCTCTATGACAACGAAAGTTAGAACGACCCTAGGGATTTCGCTAAGCCGGTCAAGGCAATCACTTTGCCTCAAGATGTCTCGAGTATATTCGACCACCGTTTAATCTCGAGAATCAAGTCTAACGCTTGATGGAAGCTCATCTTGCTCCAACGCAACCTACTCAAGTGAACAAAATCACTACCTCATGTGAAATCTGTAGTGGTCCCCACGATACTCAGTATTGCATGGAAGATCTTAAACAAGCCTTTGTTGAATATGCATCCTCGCGTACCGATGAAGCGGGAGGTAAGTGGTATGCCTTCAAGCCCGAGCAAAACAATCTCGGTAATACCTATAATCCATCATGGAAAATTCACCCAAACCTTAGGTGGAGACAACCCCAAAATTCTCAAAATAACTTTTCAAACCTACCTAACCGGTTCCAACCTAACGGTTAATCCTGAATCGTTCCTTCAATAACCGTCCTCAAAGATTTAACAATCAATCAAATCTAGAAGGATTGGTATCCAACTTCATGGCATCTCAAGACGCTAGAATAATAAAGTTTGAAGCTGATTTCAAACAACAGCAAAGTGAGATGACCCACAAAATCGACACAGTATTGAAGGCCATCACCGACCGAATAGCGGGAACACTACCTAGCGACACGGTTAAGAACCCAAAACTGAGTACTTCTCCAGTTTTGTCTGCTCGTTCTTACCCGACTGAAGACCCGTAATGCTTAACCCATGTCCATGGTTCAATCAACACTATCACGATACATCCCAAGCAACAAAACGACTCCCGTGATAGCATGGTTGAGGAAGAAAAGCAAGAAAGAGAGGGTGACTCCGAAGACACCAACACCGTTGCATACATTGAAGAACGAAGAGATACGCCACTGCTGGAGCAGAAAGACATAGTTGCTGTTGGTAATTTAGGATATAATAAATATGATGAGGGAATTGAATGGTTAGATGTTGAAGAACCTCTAGATTTAGTGAAGTACCTGCAAAGATGGAAGACCCTGGGCTATTCACTCTACCTTGTAGATTAGGGGACTCAAAACATTTCGACACCTTGGCTGATCTAGGATCATGCGTAAACATAATCCCACTTTACCTCTTCAAAAAGCTTAACATCAGACTATTAGAAGAGACTGACCATATCTTTGGATTAGCTGACGGAACCAAATCCTACCCCGTTGGGATTGTGAAAGACGTAGAGGTCCACATAGGAAACTAAAACTATTAAATGACTTCTATGTGATTGATATGAAGAAGGACCCCGAAACCCCTTTGCTAGTGGGAAGAGGATTCTTAGCTACCGCCAACGCTGTTATAGATTGTAGGATGGCCAAAATAGCGGTAGGAGAAGGAATCACTAGGTCAGTATTCAGAGTAAAAGGAGTCGACTTAGGAGAGGAAGAAGCACCTTATTGGACCACACTTGGAAAAAGGGAATCATACAAACCACGACCTCGCTCGGAAGGAGTAGGCGCATGAACCCATAATATATGCAGTAAAAGAAGGACTCTTAAGACTGCCATTTACCCGGAGAATGGGAAATTGCTAGAGATGTCGAGCTCAATCCTTTTAAGGATACCTTAGTGTTTAAAAGAATGGTGGAGTTCTTAGGAGCCATACCCATCAACCTTAAGATTAATATGTGGGAGTCGAAAAGCTTAATTGAGAATCCAATTAATTGGGACAAACCGCCCAAAAACGGAGATGGAGCATGGCATGCCAAGATTAGATTAATTGATCCCGACGGAGAAGAGTTCACCAAAACCCTACAATCAATCCCCACCACTAGGAAACTCTCCGAAAGAGAAAGTCCAAGGGAAATCATCGACTTGGACCACTTCTACGACACGTAAGAACGTGTGACTTCGAGTCTAGCTACAAGACTCATAAATAAAGAAAAGCGCTTTTTGGGAGGCAACCCAATATTTACTTTTATCGCATATTAGGAGTGTCTTGTGTGTTTTAATTCTTTATCGTTTGTTTTATTATGTTTGAATTAGTTTGTAATCATGCTTTGTTTGTTTGTAACTTCGTCTTATTTGCAATCAAAGGTATTTTGCAACAAAATAAGTATAGGGGAATTATCCGGTTTTTAGAACCAAATTCAAACATGCAAAATAAATTGTTTAGATTAATTCGCATCAGTTTCGAGTCATATGATTGAATTGTCAAAACTCAAGTTTTATGCATCCATTTGTACAGGAATCAAGTGCAGGAAATTTTTCATCAAAAACAAAAATTTTGTTTTCACAGAACGTGGAGACGGCGTCACGATTTACACGCGACGCCGTCACCACGACACCTGTGACGGGGTCAGGGTAATCCTGACGGCGTCAAACGCCCAGGTCCAGAAAACTTAAAGTTTTTAATTATTTTTGAAAATGTAACTTGTACAACATTTAAAATATGTACTATTCTTTTGTAAACCTGCAAAACCATGAGATTAACAATTCTCTCATCCTATCTTTACTGCTTTATAGAGTCAACCCTAATTTCACATTGTATATTATTAAATCGCACATTTTATGCTTGGTATAGTTGTCTTTGTCTTTGATTACAGGTTATATTTGATGAGAAGAAGCTTGGAAGTTCTTAGGAAGTTTCATTGGATGATTCTTGGAGGATGATTTAACCAGTTATCGCATGTTTCTTCTCTATTATTGAGCAAACCAGGGGAGTACTAGTTTCTTTTACTTGTTTTCTTTTCCCTTTAATTCGTTTTTACGGGTACTTCTATAGAACATTGGGGACAATGTTCAACTTAAATGCAGAGGTCAAAATGAGCCTTAGAAACAAATCTTTTCATTTGTCCATTTGCTTTTGTCCTTAAAAAGATGGGTAATATAACAAAACATAGCATAAAAAAGTTAATATTTACCAAATTTAAAAAATTTTTTTATGACACATACTGACAAAAACCAAGTATTATTAGTGTCTCATGGATATGAATTTATATGACTAGCACAAAAAACCTCAAAATTCCACCCCAAAAAGGAGTTGTTTGCCTTAGATCTTTAGGAATTCGGGTATCTATTATTGATACTCAAGATGGTTTATACCTTTAGCTTTATCGAGTTAAGGAGTGAGCAGTCATATGTGTCTATTTCGTCGTTACGAATGTGTACATGTGGTCTTTGTCGCCTTTTTTGGAACATTGAAATCAGTATTAAAATTAGATATGTGTACCGAAATATATTAAATTCTAGAACTTTATTTTTGTGATGCATCCCGAGACCGCATAGTGAGTATTAGGATTTGCTTGATAAGAGGCACTAGGATTAACCCATGTTTTAAACCTGTAATTGTTATGATGGTCACATCGATCATATAACTATCCCACACCCTTGCCATGCACTCATTTTTAGTGCAGGATACCCCTAGTACAACCCTCCGAGCCTATCTTTTTTCACGGTTCTCGTAATTTTCTGGTGGATTCCAGATTATTAATGAAGAGCATTGTCACCCTTAAACCAATCGTTACACCCAAATCGCCTTAGCCTACCCTATATGTACTCACTTTTAGTACGTTATTGTTGAAATCTAAGTTTAATTATTTTGAGTACACGATGCTAAGTCTTTATCCCTTGTAAATACAGTTTTGTGGACGGATTGGATTTCATGGTAGTATTTATTTCGCAGAATGGGGAAGAAAAGTTAAATCAATACCTCCATATGTTTGTTAGATGATCTTCATGTTATTTTGATCCACCTCAAATCGGGTCATTAGTTAGATTGTAAATACGAGCATTTGTAGTATGGTGGGTGGTTTATTGGGGTATGTGTGGTTGGTTTGGGGGGTGTTTTGGGTGTGGGTGTTTTTTGTGTGTTTTGTGTTTTTTGTTGGTTGGTAAAAGCTCAGTGTAGGGGCCGTTTAATAAACCCCAAGTGATGTATTTATGTTATTAAAACAATAGAAAAAAAAGAAAAGAAGATTGGATTTTGTGTAGAGTTTGTATATCTGTCGACCTGAGTCAGGGTTAGCAACCAAACCAGCATGTATTCGGAAAATAATTAGCCAACCCCTCCACTCCCAAATTCACACCAAACCCCTCCAATGTATCACAACCGTTTGTTTTCCATTATAAGTCTCTTCACCCTACACTCCCCAACCCTTTAAAAAGACATCTAAGCAAGTAATGAATAATTCTTGCTGCCTACGGTGGAGGTTTGACCTTTACCAAGCCTAATTGTAATTTATATGCTCATGACTGGTAATGAGTGTTGATTTTCCGTTTCCCCTTATGTTATAATTTATTATACACCCGAGTGAAAGAGAGAATCCCAAACACTTATGTGAGGTGCTAGTATATACTTTCCGTGCTTTTAATTACGAGGTCTAGAAGGTTGTGTTGTAAAATACTTTTAAAGAGTAGGTAAAATGACCCTCATATTGCTATTGTCTAGGTAGAAAAGCCCATTTGCTTGAGGACAAGCAAATCCCAAGTGTAAGGGTATTTGATGAGGTGTCATTAATATACAATGTTAGGGGTCCGTTTTAACCTCTCAAAATCGTGCATTTTATGCCCAAAATAAGGTACTTAATCGTCTTTTTCACGTATTCAGCATTTGGAGGAAATACACGTGACTTGGGCTCATTTGGAGAAGAAACGGACAAGACTACGGACCTACACCAACATCTCTCAAGATTATGTTCTCAGCAGCTGGAGACGGCGTCACAGATTACACGTGACGCCGTCACAATTCATACCAAGACGGCGTCACAAGATCTCAAGACGGCGTCAGAATGCACGACCCAGCCCATTATCTAGAATATTCTCTTTCACGACGGCGTCACGATTAAAACGCGACGCCGTCGCAGCGATTTTCCTATATATACAAACCCGAAATTAGGGTTATAAGTGTGTAACTTTAGAGTAATAAAGGGAGACGAACCCTAGTTCGTTTGGTAGCTTTTTAGGACTATTTTAGGGCCTCAAAACCCTATTGTAACTCCTTCAATTCATGTTTTAATCAAGTAAGATCATTTATCATTAATCATTCAATATGTCTATGTGTTGTGTGATTAATTTATCTTCTTGGTTTACTTATAACATGCTTGGCTAATCTTCCTATTGTGTTTATTTATGATTGTATGAAACCTAGAATGTAGATCTTAGTGGTGTTGCTTCTTGTGATGAATATGCATGTTAGGCTTTAGAAAACCAGCTTTTGTCTGTATTGCTGTTGATATGTCTAGGGAAACATGATTGTGTAGAAAGGATACCATCGGGTAACAGTCTTCATACTACCTTGCCCCCTAATATGGGTAAGATTTCCACTCTTAATAGATTTCAAATGCATTTTAATATACTCTCGGGCCTTGTAATAGTCCTTCATACTACCTTACTGTGCTTTGCCTTAACGAATCTAAAATTAGACGGCGGTTTCGTGAATTCCGTTCATGTCTTAAGAATAATTCCATAGATCATCACAAGTGTGACAAAGCAACAACACTTGGAGAAGCAATCTAGGGAGTAATACATTATTAAATGAACACAACCTCTTTATTATATTGTTATCACCATTACAATTTAGTTTATTTAGTTTAATAGCTAAAACCAACCAAACCTCTCAAATATATGATTTACCTGCTTTCCATAAAACATAAAAAACAAAAATAATATTCTTTCAACCCCTAGAATTCTGTTAGACCGTGATTAAGCCTTCCCAACCTATTCCCTAAAGAACGATAACAACCCTCGAGTCTTGCCTATACTACTACTACAACGGTTAGGTACTCTGCCTAGGGAGTTGTAAAACTTCGTGTTGAAGTCTTACGACGACTGCATCAAACATCTTGATCATAGATCAAAAACAACAACCTAAGTTGGCGTTCCCATAACGGTCAACTTCCCAATCATCCCAAACTTTACATACTTTTACAAGACAAGTGTCGATATATACCACTTTATACAATACACCTACAAATTCGTTACTTATTAGACTGTTCAAACGAATAATCGACTCCTATAATATCCTTACGGCAATTAGCGAAACGATTAATCTTCAAACTTTCTTCTATTTTTTGTTGCGGGTTTTCTAAATTTTTTCGATTTTTTATCTAACTACTATGAATCTTGATGTAAATTCACCATCTCACGATCATAATAATTTAGGATAATTCTTTTGATAATTCTTCATTCTTCGAACGTACCAATACTTTGTGTGGTAGTAAAAAATACATGAATTTTGACTACACTATACATTCCATTGTAATGTGCAAAATTTTTCTTCAACCGTACCAAAGATAGAAAATGACACAAGACTCGGGAAATACAATAAAATTACACTTTAAGCAACTAACAACAGTAAATAGCCTAATCTAACAGGGTAAATCTAAGGTATAGAAGGTGTAACGAAAAAAATAGTTGGATGAAATTCCAAAAGGATTGGCTCTACGGGTGTTCTAGGGTGGTAATCTACTCTTATAGCGAGAGAAAACAAAGGGTTTTATTACGGGGTTAATAACTAACTAGTGTCCCGTTATTTATAGCAACATGTATAGGATTTTTTGGGTGTAATCCTAAAATTCTATACCAAATAAACAACTGTTACTCCATCAAATCCAATAGTACTCATCATGTAAGCTCGAATAGATATACCAAGCCAATTTCAAAAGTCTACTACATCCTCCGACAAGACCTCATATTTTTTGTAGGAATTTGGTGTAAACATTTAGAAACGGATACGTTAAATCCTCACAAAATCTAAATAAGGGTTTTGTGAGAGGGTTATGTAGACAGGTATTTCACAAAAGTTATTTGTTTTTTTAATTTAGCATAATTAAGCATTTTGGTGTGAAAAATAGGACAATTATACATCTAATTCCGATCCCCTCACTTGAATATACAACATCCTCGTTTGTATAGATAAAACATTAAAACGGATTTAAAAAGAATTATAATGAAAACACCCCTAAAATTTAGCTCGTTAATACTCCATGTAGTTTAATGAGCACGATAGTGTTGAACAGCCCGACTTGAAGTTCAAGAACTCCAACCACCATCGAATTTCCAGATGTAGATTCTTCACAACATTATCGATTTTCTTTTTCTTCAGCTGATGTACCTGAGAAAAATTTAGGAAAAACAATGCATTCCTATCTCGGTACCTATGGTTAATTTAAACAAAACTAAATAAAGTGTACAGGAGACCAATACGCCGTATAAATCAAATCCGTTGATGGTTGACAGTTTACCAAAAACTGTATGGTAAGTAACTCACCATATTCTTAGATGAAGAGTTATCTATCCCAGAGCAAACGGCTACTGGTAAAGGAACATCAAATCCGTAAATGGCTGGTAGTTTGCCAAAAACTACAAAGCCAACTTAGTTGGATTGCAGGTGACAAGATGTTGCTGAGTAGCTGAAAAGACAAAGTTGCTGCTAAAGAAGGATAGAGAGTACAAGATTAAGAAAAGATAAAGAATGTTTGGATACATCCTCTGTGCATCAAGTTCTTAAAGGATTGAAGAAACATGAAGTTAAAATAGTTTAACATTCATGTTTAAGGGAGGATTGTTAGGAATAATGTTTTCTTAACTTAGTACCGACAGTACAATAGTTAGTACCGACAGTTATACTTAGTACCGACAGTACAAAGTGTTAAGTACTGTTAGTTAGTTAGTACCGTTAGTAGTAAATTAGTTAGTACCGATGACAAGATATTTAAAAGATATTTATGAGATATTTGTCAGAAAGATATGTAAGCCTTTTAGGGTTATCCTTAGACTATAAAAGGATAACTGTAGGCATAGTTAGATAAAATAACTACAGAGAACTACACAGACAAATATGCAAGTTCAATATATCATAGTTAGCAATCAGTAATCCTCAAGAACACTTTAACAAAGTTGTTATTCAGTTGTTCATTGTTCTTCTTAGTACCTGTGTTAAGATTCCGCATTAACACATAGTATTCATAGTCATTGTTTCTACATAGTCAGTTGTATTTATACATCTTGGCTGTCATCCTTTATAGGCTGCAAAGATCCATTCAGTTAAAACAAGGAACCACAAATATCAAAAAGTTTAGGGTTGTTTTTGTAAAAACGCAAACATATAAATATATATATCAAACTTTAACATTTTTTTATAAAATAGTACGTACGTCAAAAGCATATCAATATTGGGCTCGTTTTGTTCATAATTTAGAGCTCTTCGCAACGGTATTTTTTTATTAACGAATGCGCTAGATATTTGCTAAATATTTGACGAATAAAGTTCGTTATATAAAAAAGTTGTAAATATATCAAAAAGTTTAGGGTTGTTTTTGTAAAATGGCAAACATATTGATATGTGTTTAATCACATATCACTTTTTTTTTAAAAAGGAGCTTAAATAACCAAAAACAAATAGAAAATACATTGTATATGTCTGTTTTGTTAATTGTGTTGTGCAGGTAACGGATATTCACAAAAGGACAAAAATAAAGCCAAAAATGACAAAATTGAGCACGAGACTGGAAGAACGTGAGAAAACAAAGCCGAGGGCATATTCATTTTTAATGGGCCAACCCTTACCCGTTTAATGGACCAAGTCA
This sequence comes from Tanacetum coccineum, assembly GCA_026074375.1. Taxonomy (NCBI): domain Eukaryota; kingdom Viridiplantae; phylum Streptophyta; class Magnoliopsida; order Asterales; family Asteraceae; genus Tanacetum; species Tanacetum coccineum. The sequence continues at coordinate 8,602 of BQNB010062637.1, forward strand.
GCCCATTAATACTTGAATTATATTAAAACCTTAGCTATATATATAATCCAAACCCAATCCAAAGTCCAAACCAGTTCAGGCCCAAATAATAAACTTATGATAGTTTGTCTAAGTATGGTTAGCGAGGTTCTCAAACTTTTTAGTAAGCGTTTCAGATCCGAATTGGGTACTTTGAGTTAGGAATGTTTATTTGAGATTTGCCACATGTGAATAGCTTTTGGGGAATAGAGGTGTTAGTAAAACTAAGTTTACATAGATGATTTATTGAGAATTTATTAAGTTTCGGTAGATTGGGTTGAAGTTAGGAAAGTGACCCTAAAATTCTGCATTTTCGGGTAAAATGTAGTTAAGTAGACTTATGAGTAAATGAGATGGTTAAAGTTGGGCATGGTGTCAGGGTGACCCATGGAGGTATGTGAACCCCTTAGACATCCATCATATGATTGTTGCATGGACTAAAGCATTTGGCTTAGTCTCGTGTAACACGTTTATATTTTATTGTGTAGTTTTGTGCTAGGAAATTTGGGAAGCTGCGTTGAGCATTAGGTAAGTTTTATACTCCCTCTTTTTACATTGTTTTAAACTGGGATGGAAATGATGCAAGTGGTTTTGAAATATTTTAATTTCTGTGATTATGTGGTTTAATTGATGCAGGGGCATTTATGTGGCTATTATATGATATGTGTTAAATGTTTATGTGTTGCTGGATCGGAGGGTAACGTTCCTACCCATGCTGTGTGATTTGGATCGGAGGGTAACATTCCTACCCATTACTGTGTGATTCCAATCGGAGGGTAAACTTTTTACCCATTACTGTGTGATTCCGATTAGAGGGTACCCATTTCAGTGTGATATTTTGGTGTGAATTGGATCGTAGAACACGTTCCGTCCTAGTTGTGGTTGTTTTGTACGTATGCATGTTAGCCTGTATAATAGCTAGCTTAACTATCCTGCAATGTTCTGTTTTATTAATCATAGTAATTAATTGAAAGTTTAAATTGTGTGTCGTAAACCTATGACTCTCACCAACCGTTGGGTTGACGTTATTAAGCATCATTTTTCAGGTGAGCATCATGAGGATCTTAAGAATAAGAGGAGTGGCTAGAGAGACCATAGGCTGCATGCGGAGTTTAATCTCCTTGTTTATTTCATGCATGAATGAATAATGAATGTTGTTGATTTGAACTGCTTAGGTTTATTTTGGATGTTTTGCATGTCTTGGTATTGACGTGAACCCCCTTTGCTTCAATACAAGACGCCAATTATCTTTTATGTTTGTTTGGGTATTTTCATGACACTTTGTGTCTATACTTTGTTTACTTTATGCATTGTAGTTCTCTATATAGACGCCATTGTGTTATGTTGATATCCATTCTCGTTACGCCTCGCGTTTCTGCCTTGGCGGGGTGTGACACCAGCCATGATTCAAGAAAGATTAGAGAATATGAAAATGGACATGAAGATAAGGAAAGATGTGAATTGTTTGATGATCATAAGTTGCCGGTTTGCAATATAAGAAGATCGAGATGATCAAGTATTCGTTTGGAGATGACGAAGAGTATGTTGCTGTTTAAAGTTGACGAATACGTGGAATGATGAATACAAAGGACGCAATACACGCATTCGAGAATCTTTCGCGATGTGGACGAAGGATGGATGGTACAAGAGCTAATAAATGAAAGATTTACGAAAAAGTCTAACTTAAATTAAGAATGCGCTTAACAAAAGTGCTTTCCGAGAGACAACCCGGATTGTTATTTATTTTTATCGAGTCTGTCTTCCCAGACATCAATACGACGTATCCGCTCTATACCATACGGCGTATTGATTGTCTGGACGTTATCAGTCCTTTATTTTTATGAACTAATAAAACATTATTATCGGTTCTGTCAATACGGCGTATTCATGCACATGATACGGCGTATTCAACAGACTGACCCGTATTTAGTATTTAGTTTAGTTTAAATTAACCGTAGGTACCAAGATAGGAATACATGTTTTTCCTATATTTTACACAAGACCTCGCAAAGAAATCGACGAAGTTGGTGAAGTATTAATCATTTGGAATCCTATGTGTGATTGTAGTCATGCTGGCATCTAGACGCATTTACAACACACATTCTTGCACATAAACTCAACATGGAGAATCTACCGAGCAAAATATCAGGGGAGTTTCTCATTCTAATTCTTTTTAATTCATGTATTTAATGTTTTATCTATACAACGAGGACGTTGTATAATTCAAGTGGAGGGATGGGAATTAGAATGATACTTGTCCTATTTTTCACACTCAAATGCTTAAATTATGCTCAAAATTTAAAAAAATTCAAGCATACTTTTGTGAAATTACTTGATACATAACCCGCACACAATAACCCTTGTTAGATATTGTGAGGATTTAACCTTATCCGTTTCTAAATGTTTACCCAAATTCCACAAATATATGAGTGTGCCGGTGATGTTGTAGACTTTAGAACTTGGCTTGGTATATCTATTCGAGACCACAATAATGAGTACTATGGATTTAGATGGAGTAACTTGTTTAAATTGGTAAATTTTTATGACTACACCCAAAAAGCATATATATGTTGTTTTATTAATTAACTACACTGGTTAGTTAACCCTCGTATAAACCCTTTATTTACTCTCATCTTAAGAGTAAGATACCCCTAGAACAACCCGTAGAGCCAATCCTTTAAGAATTACACTAACTATCTATTTCGTTACAACTTTACATCTTAGCCTACCCTGTTAGATTATGTCCATTTATCACTTGCTAGTTGCTTAAAGAAAAAAAAAAAAAAACAACACACACACTTGTAAGTATGGTTATTTCTCGAGTCTTGTGTCAATTTTCTATCTTTGGTACGGTTGGAAAGAAATTTGCACATTGCAAATGGGAATGTATAAAGTAGTCAAAACTCATGTATTTTTACTACCAACGCAATTATTGGTACATCCGAAGAACGAAGAATTACCGAAGGAATTATCCGGAGTTATTATGATCGTGAAAATGGTGAAATTACACCGAGTTTCGTAGTATAGTGTTAGCAAAAAAAAGAAAAATCGCAACAAAAAAAAGAGAAGGAAAGTTTGGAGATAATCGCAAGAGCTTGAACCGAAGGAATTATATAAAGGATCGATTATTCGTTGATACGTCTTAAAAATCAACGATGTAAAGTATTATATAAAGTGGTAGATATCGCCACTTGTCTTGTTAAAAGTTTTGTAAAGTATGGGACGATTAAGAAGTTGACCGTTACAGGAATGCCAACTTAGGTTGTTGTTTTTTATCAATGATCAAGACTTGTAAATAGTTGTGTCTTTGTCATGGTAACGGTCGGGAAAAAGTGTCTAGCAACTTATATCTTGGACCTAGTCTATTTGTTTCGTAATTTTTGTTTAACAACAATTTAATTCCCTTTCCTAATCATTAACCATGGGTTTTACGCGAATGAGGATGTGATCGAGCATGCATGTCTATTCCGTCGTTACGGCCATGTATGCATGTCTCAACTGCCTTGTTGGTTTATTACTATTGGTGAAAGTTAGAAGATCCCTACCCTATATCATTCTTTATCCTAACCCTTGGTTAAACTCGAATGAGGATGTGATCGAACACACATGTCTATTCTGTCGTTCCAAGTGGTACTTTTGGTGAAAGATTGTAGAATGATCAACCCTAAGCCTTATAACAAAAACCCATTTTACCTTTATAAACTTGTTACTCCTTAGCTCTAGTGGTGGATTGTGTATCCTTGCCAAGCTTATGATAGATTACTCATCACCACCAAATACGGCGTATCTGTGCCTGCACTCACCAAATACCACAAAGGAAACAAGATCAATACGCTGTATCCAAAAAGGAAATACGCCGTATTCAAGCTATATGGGAATAAAATATTCTGGAAGATATCAAACGTGGTCCTTACTTCAAGAAACCCCCAATACGTCGTATCCAACACATTGGATACGCCGTATTGAAACCGACTTCAGATCTTATAAATAGAAAACTCAAAAACAAGTTTTCAGTGTGCTAAATCATATTCTCGATACCTAAACCATAAAATTCGATTTTTAGAGGAGAAAAAGAGCAGAAGAGGTCGAGCAACGCAATTCATCCCATAGGAGACAACGTGTAATTTCTTATACTCTTGTAATCGTTCAGTTTTTGGTATCATTCGTTAACTCGGTTAGTTTACCTTGGCTAAATCATTACTTTTGTATTAATTATGACGTTTGAAGGATAATACCTTTGGGTATTAGCCATTATTATGAAGATCTTTGAATGTTGGTTTATTTTGTTTATCTCGTATTTCTTAATTTATCGTTTGAATTTGCTTGTTTATGTTTATCAATATACTTGCTTATGTGCTTAAGTATACGACCTATCATTCAACTAGGTCTAGTCCTACATATTTAATGCGCTGCAACTTTGGTGTTGTTTAGGCGTAGGCTAAGAGTTTGGGATAACTCTCCATATTGCAATTTATATATATGGAATGATAAGATCACAAATATTGACATATCTTTGCTCTTTGATTGTGAGCTTAGTTGAGCCATAAGGTGACATTGGTATCAACGAGTACGTTCTAATCAATTGGTAAAGACTCGAACAGTGGACTACTAGTATATAAAGAGCCGTTAAGTAGTAAATGGGTAAAGTCTCCATAATTTTAAGGTTTAACAAGATTCACCCATTGTCTGAATCCATAAGATAGATTTATAATCAGCTAATAAAGATGCTTTATGCGGAGCGTTTTTATTGCTGAAAAAATCTACGTGTCTAGGTCTTAGGAAGAAGTAACGCCTAAGTCTTAAGAATGATATGTCGCCTCGAGATAAGTAATCATTGCACTAATAAACAAACCAACATTCTGATTGGATTAACAATGGTTAATATAGTTTTCTTATATTTGGCTAAAACGTATTTTCATCTTTTTGTTAATTTGCTTACGGGGGTTAACGTGTCTGAATTGGTTTTAGTCACCACAAAACCTGTGCCAGTCTCTCAGGCTGAAAACCCCCCTTATCTATTAGATTTAGGATTAACATAGGTTTAGCATAGATTAGACTAACTTAGATTAGAAAAACCAAAGTATTAATAAATTGAAAGATTTAACTTCGCTCCAAGTGTTCGACACCCTACTTACCACGAAACTCCCATCGATCGGGTACACTGCCCGTTAAAGTGTTGTTTTTGGTTAAGTCGGCAAAATATAAATTTAAAACTTGCATAATAATTTAACACTACACAACGACACATCACCCTTCGAAGAGGTTACGGCGTAACATGCTGAGTCATGATTACACCGTAACATGTACACGTCAACGATGATGCAGATGCTTAGTCACCATTACGACGTAATCGTTCCATTTGATTACGCTGTAACACTAATTTTCCCTATGGTATGGGAAGTTTACGTCAGTAAGGTTCCGGCATAAATACACTATTGCATTACGCGTAACCAACTCTAAGATTACTATATATAAGAAAGGATTATTAGCTCATTTTTGTGATTTCTCCATTCCCAGAGCCTACACAAGGGTTTGGAGAAAACCTACTTTTCATCAGCAAGGCTAGAGAAACGAAGGAAGGAAGAAGAAACCATGTAACGTATGACAAATTTATCTTTAGGAATTATAGTGTTTCAAACATGTTCTCTACATTTTCCTAGATCTAGACATGGTGTAATTCTCCTTAATATTATTTCCTTTTGGTATCTCTACTTATCCTGATATTATTAGCTTTGTCTGGTAATTGCTTTTGTTGTAGGAGCTTAGCCTAGGTTTTTGAGTTAAGGTTGTGAGACCCTTAAGTGTACAAATATCTTTTGCACTTGAGTGTTCTCTATTCTCTAATTGAAGTACCCATATTCATTGGTGGTTCGGCCTTCACCCATTAGGCGTTCTCTTATCATTAAGATCAAAACTAAGTCTCTGGTATCATTTGCATCATGCTTGTCCTCGGTATAGCTAGCCCTTATTTCCTAAAGAAACAAGCCTTCACACTAGGATCTAGCTATGGTATTTGGCGTGTGGTATGTGCTTAAGTACACATACCTTTTACCTATAAAAACGAGCCTAAATAACCAAAAACGGACATAAAATGCCAAATATATGTGTGTTTTGTGATTTATGATGTGCAGGTAACGGATATTCATTAAAGGAAAAAAACGAAGCCAAAAGGATAAAATCGAGCCCGAGAATGAAAAGAGCGTGAAAAGTCAAAAAGTCAACAAGTCAATGACGAAGCCGAAACCGAAGAAATCTTAAATGGACCAACCCACACCCATTTAATGGGCCGGGCCAGCCCATTAAGCTTTATCTATAAACCTTCTAAGTAAAAAAAAGCCTAAACTTATTTAAAGCCATATCACGGCCCATTTATAGCCCAACATATACCCTTAACCATACACCCTTTAAATCCCTTACACCGTTAGTCCTTAAGGACTAACACTGATAGTCCTTATACCATTTCACCATTAGTCCCTAACTTTAACCCTGTTATCCTTTACCCCTAACCCCATTATAAATCAATTAACCAAAACCCTTTTCCCGCCATTATTACTATTTATTATCCTCAACCTCGACCCCTACACCCCAAAACAAACCCATCACTTTCCCACTTCAACCCCACTTCACAAACTAACAAATCCACCTAGGTAATCCCCTAACTTCTCATTCGTTGATGAATTGAAGACCAATTCAAGGGAAGTGATCATACTACTTGGTGAACAAGCATAATGAAGGGCTTAAATGATGATTTTGACTCTCTCACATAAGAAGCCAAATCTTTTATCTCCTTTCAACTAGCCACAAAGAGAAGACCCTAAGACCTTCTTTATCTTTCTATAATAGCACTCTTGTAAGCCTTTGAGGCTATCTAGTTTTTACACAGCTTATCTTAGTTTAAATTTAGTTTATTTTAGTTTTTATTCAAGTCTTGTAATCTTCTTTTAAAGTTTAATGAAAAGTTGAGGTATTTTATGTTATAAAATTCTGAGTTTTTAAGTTAATGTTCATTGTGTTTCAAAGTACTTTATAAGCTAGCAAAAGCTCTTATTTACTCTTTATATAAGCTGTTTGACTTAGACCATATAAAATTTTCCATAGTTTATAGGGTTTAAGCCTTTTTACCAAAAAGCACTCAAAAAAAGCTAAATGGATGATAAGCCAATAAGGGATTGGCTTATGGGTTTACTAGCTTGTGAAAACAAGCTAAGAGCTTGTTGATAAGCTTTGTGAGCATGTTTATACCCTTGTTGAGCAATGGGCTTGTAGTTCACTTTTTGCATTTTAGCTTAAAAATCTGTTTGCTTATTTAAACAGCTTGTTTTCTGCTTATATTTGCTTATTTATGCTTATTATGTTTAGGGAATGCTTAAACATGCTTTAGCTTGTAGTTTAAAACTCATCTGTTCAAGTATTTCTCATAATCTGTGTCTTATATAGCTTAAAACTGCTTAATCTGTTTTGCTTATTGATAAGTGCTTTTTAGTAGTTAAAATTTGCTTATTAAGTCTTAAGTTTGTTAGTTAATCGTCTGTTTTTTTTTTTTTTTTTTTTGGTTTGTTTTTTTTTTTTTAAAATCTTGGCTTATTTCGGTTTAAATTAGCTTTAAAATGGATTTTAAAAAGCTAAAGGAGTGTTTGGGTTAAGAGCCAAAGTGGGTCAAAAAGAGTACAAAACTGTTTTGGGTCACTAAGCTAACTTTACCAAGCTCTTTTAAGTCCTTTTAATCAGTTTTTATAAGTTTTTAAAGTCTAGAATTAAGTTTTAAGGGTTTGTCTATCTATTCTTTAAATCTGTGGTCTTGAACTTTTTCAAACTGTTTAAATTTGATTTTTGTTTAAAAGATTGTTTTGAAGTTTTGTTTATGCTTCTTTTAGAGTCTAAATGCAGTAGGAATGTTTTTGTTAAGTGTGCATTTGCACTTGTGGTTTTGGTCTCAATTTATCAAAATGCATTTTCAGTTTTTAAAATTTTAAAAAGCCACTTTTTAATCACAAATTTAGACTAGTTAAGGTTAGTTTTAGGAATTGAAATTCATAGCACAAGCTTATTGTGCTATAAGCTTAATCTGTTTAAGCTTTTTGTGGTTATAGAACAGCTGTTATTGGCTTACTTATAAGCCTGCAGTTAGTCATTAGTCTTTTAAGTCTGTTTTTAAGCTAACTGTCTCTTTGCTTTTTAGTAGTCTTATAGCTTATTTTAATTGCTTATTCTTAGTCCCTAGTGCTTATTAGGTGTAGGGTAGTCTGTTTTAAAGCTTATTTGTTATATGTGCTTATTGAATGTTAAAAATGCCTAACAGTTTAAGCTAAGTCTCTTAGCTTTAAAAACCAAGTCTGTCATCTTTTTATAAGCTTATTCTAGCTTATTTTTGAGTTTTAGCAAAAAATTATTTTTTAAAGTTTGTTAGTTTTGCTTATAGTTTAGTTTTTAAAAAATAAAAATAAAAAAAATTCAAAAAAGGAAGCCACAGGGTTTGAACCTGTGACCTTCCTCTCACTCAACCAACACCTTAACACCACCACACACTACCAACTGCCATGGGGTCTTTTTCGTTTATAATTTGTTATATTTAATATCTTATCCTTATTTCTAGTTTTAGCTATTCTCTTTTCAGCTTATTTAGCAGCTTATTAGCATAGCTTATTTCCTGTTCTTATTTTTCTTAGATTAGTTATAGCTTAAAGTATTTTCAATAATTTTCTTGTATTTTTATAAACTCTTTTTAAGATTTTTAATTTTTTATTTAGATTAAAAACCAGTTTTTTTTTTAATTCATAGTCAATAAATAAAATAAAATTCAAAAAAATATAATTCTTTTTTCTAAAATTATTTTTAATCATTTAGGACTGTTAAAAAATAAATTTGCTTTTGTAGGGTTAAAATTTGATAATTTAGGTTTTAAGTCGCGTTTTTTAGATTCTCGTTAACGTTTTTAGGTCCAGTTTTAATTGCTTTAATTGTTTACTTGCGTTTATTTGTTTTTTTGCATATTATTAGTAGAAATAGAATCCCAAATCAAAAATTTGATTATTCAATCACTCGATCACGAACTTAACCTCGATTTTCAATTTCACGCAGTCGTCGGTATACACTCGGGAAGGTTTTGGATTTTACTTTGGATAAAAGTAATCTTTCTTCTTAAAAACCTTTTTCCACTTTCCTCACACTTTCATTATTTGATATTTTGATTTAATTATATATATGTATATTAAGTTATATAAATAAGTATAGTTAAGATGTATCAAATTTTTAGCGCCGCTGCCGGGGAGGTTGTGAAACGATTATTATGTACGTTTGAAGATTAGTGTTTGAAGACCCTTCCCCGTGAAGTTATCTCTTTCATTTATGAATATTTTCTTCTATTATCAAGTAATCAAAAATTCTAAAAAAAATTGAAAAACAACAAAATTCAACGTTATTTCTCTAATTGTGAATTCCGGGCTACCTTTAGATTACAATACTATAAAAAGAGAGGTATATAAGGAGGTTGTCGACGAACTTCGACCCGAAAGGAAGAGTCAGGTTTTTAATAGCTCTTTCCTCTTCTCATTTTCCCACTCATCCGCTTTTTGTGCGTTTCTAGAGGGTACCGCTTTACACTGTTGATTATCGGTTACAAAAATATTTTTCTTTTTTTTCCCTTATTTTGTTCTTAGTGTATGCAAACTCGCTCTTCTTCAAAATTTGTTGGTGAACCTTCTACGAATCCTACTTCTACGATTCTGAAACGTCGTAATCGTAGACGTTCTAAACAAAGAGTCGAACCGTTTTCTCTTGTAGAGACTCCAGTAGTTACGATGGCCGATCAACGTACTATGGCGGAATTACTCCGTGCACCCACCGAGGGTTATGCGGAGGCAATCGTAGTACCACTCATTCCCGCTGAGCATTTCGAAGCATAGTCTAATCAATCTTGTAACTTCAAAACAATTCTTCGGTTTTGAGAAAGAAGATCCTCATGCTCATATTCGATATTTTAACAAGATTACTTCTACGTTGAAGTACAAAGATGCGCCCGAGACATCGATTAAGCTTATGCTCTTTCCATTTTCTATCGATGGTCCAGCCCGGATTTGGCTCGACAAAGAACCTTCTCGTTCTATTCTCACTTGGGACGATCTTGTGTCCAAGTTTATTAACCATTTCTTTACTCCCTCAAAAACAACAAATCTCCGAAATGAAATTTCAAATTTTCAACAACGTTTTTATGAAACATTTTATGAGGCATTGAACCGATTCAAGGATCACCTTCGAGAATGCCCACATCATGGTTTTACCAAATTGAATCAACTCGATACCTTCTACAATGGTTTAAACCCATCCGATCAAGATTCTTTGAATTCTGCCGCCGGTGGCAATCTTTTGGAAAAAAGTGCACAAGATGTGTTGAAAATTATTGAAAACAAATCAAAAGTTCGTAATTCAAGAAACAAACCGATTGTTTCTCAAGTGAAAGCAAGTAATGTTGATTCTTCAGAGATAGCCAGTGCCGTAGCCAGTGCCGTGACTAGTGCCATGACCGCGATGTTTAAACAACATCAAGTAACCCCAGCTCCAGCTTCCGTAAAAGCTGTTGAGGAATCTTGTGTTACTTATGGCGGTGCTTATTCTTACCGAAAGTGTCCTGCCACCGATGGCAACACTTTTTCGGGCTACCAAGATAATATTCAAGGATATGTTTCAGCAGCCGCAGTGAACAACAATCAGGGAAATACCGGTTATCGTCCCTAGAGTGTAGCTAATCAGTTTCGACCACCCAGTTTTGCTCAACTAAATGTGCAAAATCAAGGGTTTAACCAGAACCGAGGAAATAATTTCAATCAAGGTAACCATAATTATCAATCTCCACCTCAAGTTGGACCTTCAAATGATCTCTCAAGCTACATAAAGACAAATGACATTAATATGAAAATAATGCAAAATCAAATAACCAATATGAGGACGGAATTAAAGAAAGAGATGGATAATACGTTGACTAGACAAAACAATGAGTTCAAGAATAAGTTAACGAATGATATTAAGAACATGATGAGTAGTTTTTTTCAAATGAATACCGCTTCTTCTTCGGGCTCGGGTTTACTTCCTAGCAACTCCGTTGCTAACCCGAGAGGTGACTTGAAAGCAATCACCACCCAAAGTGGTATTTCTTACGATACGGTGCAACCGAGTACCGAAAACATCCAACCTCTGGTAGTCTAAATTCAAGCTTCAATTGATGAGCCTGTTGTTGCTCCTAAGCCTAAACCGTCTATACCTTATCCTTCGAGAGCCAACAAATAAAAGCTCCATGAAAAAGATGATAAGCTAGCTTCAAAATTTGTTGAAATCTTTAAGGAATTACATTTCAAGCTCAGTTTCGCGGATGCTCTTCTACATATGCCAAAATTTGCTTCAATGTTAAAAAGTCTCCTTAATAACAAAGAAAAATTGTTTGACTTAACCAAAACACCGATGAATGAGAATTGTTCGGCGGTTATCCTAAAAAAGTTGCCCGAAAAACTTGGAGACCTCGACAAGTTTCTTATTCCTTGTGATTTTCCGAAGTTAGTTGAATGCTTAGCCTAGGCCGATCTTGGTACAAGAATCAACTTGATGCCTCTTTCCATATGGAATAACTCTCACTCCCCGAACTTACACCTACTCAAATGATTCTTGAACTTGCAGACCGATCAACTATTAGTCCATCCGGTATTGCCGAAGATGTCTTTGTAAAAGTAGGAAAGTTCCATTTTCCGGCCGACTTCATAGTCATTGATTATGTTGTCGATCCTCGGGTTCCCTTAATTCTCAGGAGACCCTTTTTGAGGATGGCACGTGCTTTAATTGATGTTTATGGTGAAGAATTAACTCCCCGAGTTGATGATGAAGCCATAACCTTTAAAGTTGGTCAAACTTTGAGATAATCCTACAATGATGTTGTGTCGATTAATCGAATCGATGTCATCGACGTAGCTTGTGAGGAGTATGCTTAAGAAGTGTTTGGATTTTCGGATAGTTCTACGAGTGGCAATCCCATTCCGTTTTTAGATCATATCCTTTCTACTTCTTCCCCCTCTCTCACTCCTTTTGAGGAAGGAGACTTTATTTTGGAAGAAATTGAAGCTTGGCTTACAAATGATTCAATTCCACCGGGAATTGATGATGACGACTTTGATCCGAAGGGAGACCTTCTTCTACTCGAGAAGTTATTAAACGATGATCCATCATCTCCTCTCCCTCCGAAAGAACTTCATGTTGAGGAACTTAAAATTGTAAAATCTTCTATTGATGATCCTCTGGAGCTTGAGCTCAAGGATCTACCTTCTCATCTTGAGTATGCATTTTTGGAGGGTACCGATAAACTACCCGTCATAATTGCTAAAAACTTAAAAGAAGATGAGAAGGTCCGACTTCTAAAGGTTTTAAAGTCACACAAGCATGCCATCGCTTGGAAAATCTCTGATATAAAGGGCATTGACCCTCAATTTTGTACTCACAAAATATTAATGGAGGATGACTCTAAACCGGCAATTCAACATCAAAGACGGGTTAACCCAAAAATTCATGAGGTTATCAAAAAGGAAGTTATCAAACTCCTTGATGCCGGATTGATTTACCCTATCTCCGATAGCCCGTGGGTTAGCCCCGTTCATTGTGTGCCTAAAAAGGGCGGTATAACCATAATTGAAAATGAAGATAATGAGTTGATACCTACTCGATTAGTTACGGGATGGCGTGTATGCATTGACTACCGAAAGTTAAATGATGCCACTCGTAAAGATCATTTCCCGTTACCGTTTATGGACCAAATGCTTGAAAGACTCGCGGGAAACGAATACTATTGTTTTCTAGATGGTTTCTCGGGATATTTTCAAATTCCAATTGACCCGCAAGACCAAGAAAAGACCACCTTCACTTGCCCTTATGGGACGTTTGCCTACCGACGCATGCCTTTCGGCTTATGTAATGCTCCGGGCACGTTCCAAAGGTGCATGATGGCCATTTTCCATGACATGATCGAGGAAACAATGGAGGTCTTTATGGACGATTTCTCGGTCTTTGGGGATTCTTTCTCTTCATGCCTCTCCTATTTAGACAAAATGCTCAAACGGTGCGAAGACATTAATTTAGTTCTAAATTGGGAGAAATGCCATTTTATGGTAAAGGAAGGTATTGCTCTAGGACATAAGATTTCAAAGTCCAGGATTGAGGTCGACAAAGCTAAAGTTGATGTTATAGCTAAACTCCCTCATCCGACTTCCGTTAAAGGCATTCGAAGTTTTTTAGGCCACGTTGGGTTTTATCGTCGATTTATTCAAGATTTTTCTAAAATCGCCCGGCCGATGACCCATCTTCTTGAAAAAGATACCCCTTTCATCTTTTCGAAAGAATGTGTTGCATCATTTAATATACTTAAGAAGAAGTTAACCAAAGCTCCGATTTTAGTTGCCCCCGATTGGGACCTACCATTTGAAATTTTGTGTGATGCTAGTGATTACGCGGTAGGTGCAATCTTGGGGCAACGTAAGACCAAACATTTTTAGTCTATACACTATGCTAGTAAGACCATGACGGATGCTCAAGCACATTACACTACTACAGAGAAAGAATTATTAGCCGTAGTGTATGCTTTCGAGAAATTCCAGCCTTATTTAGTCTTGTCGAAGACCATAGTGTATACGGACCACTCGGCTCTCAAATATCTTCTTGCCAAGCAAGATGCTAAACCGAGATTGCTCCGGTGGATTCTCCTACTCCAAGAATTTGATGTCATTATTCGTGATAAAAAAGGAGCGGAGAATCTCGCGGCCGACCACTTATCAAGACTTGAAAATCCCCACCAAGATGTTCTCGAGAACAAGGAAATTACCGAAACATTTCCTCTCAAGACTCTTGGTATGGTTACCTTTCGTGGTGACTCTTGTACCCCATGGTTTGCCGACATTGCAAACTACCATGCGGGGAATTTTATTGTGAAAGGGATGTCGTCCCAACAAAAGAAAAAAATCTTTAAGGATGTAAAACATTACTTTTGGGACGACCCCTACTTGTTTAGAATTGGTGCGGATTAAGTGATTAGACGATGTGTTTACGGCCAAGAAGCCGTTGATATCCTCACGGCTTGCCATAATGGACCCACCAGGGGACATCATGGTGCCAACTACACCGCTAAAAAAGTCTTTGATTTTGAATTTTATTGGCCGACTATTTACCGAGATGCCCATGACTTGGTCACACGGTGAGACGCTTGTCAACGTCAAGGCAAAATCTCGCAAAAAGATGAAATGCCCCAAAATGCAATTCAAGTATGCGAGATCTTTAACGTGTGGGGCATCAATTTTATGGGCCCGTTCCCGTCTTCTCGAGGGAACAAGTACATTCTCGTGGCCGTTGACTACTTGTCTAAATGGGTTGAAGCAAAAGAGCTCCCCACTAACGATGCCTGAGTTGTTGTAAAATTCTTGAAATCTCTCTTCGCCCGATTTGGAACTCCTCGTGCTATTATTAGTGATTGCGGTACTCACTTTTGCAATGACCAGTTTGCAAAGGTCATGCTTAAGTATGGAGTTACTCACCGTCTTTCTACCGTGTATCATCCACAAACAAGTGGACAAGTGGAGGTTTCAAATCGTGGTTTGAAATGTATTTTAGAAAGGACCGTAGGTGAAAATCGTACTTCATGGTCCGACAAGTTAGATGATGCTTTATGGGCCTTCCGTACCGCTTTCAAAACACCCATCGAGTGCACTCCATATAAGCTAGTGTACGGAAAGGCTTGTCATCTTCCTATCGAACTTGAACACAAGGCCTATTGGGCCTTGAGACATTGCAATTTTGACCTCAAGACCGCAAGTGGTCACCGAAAAGTTCAAATGAATAAATTAAATGAACTCCGGGATCAAGCCAACGAGAACTCTTTAATCTACAAAGAGAAAACGAAGAATATTCATGACTCCAAGATTAAAAACCGCGTTTTCAACGTTGGTGATCGAGTTCTTATCTTCAATTCTCGATTAAAGATCTTCTCGGGCAAACTCAAAACCCGTTGGACCGGACCGTTCACCGTTGCTCAAGTTTTCCCTTATGATACCGTCGAGTTATCTCAAACCGACGGACCAAACTTTAAGGTGAACGGTCATATACTCAAACACTATTTTGGAGGGGACATACCACCCATGGTTGTCCTGGATCTCCAAACTTTCCCCATGGACAACTAAATTCGGGGACGAGTCAAGCTTAGTGACTCATTAATAAACAAGCGCTTCGTGGGAGGTAACCCATGCTTATCCTAATATAATTATAATAGTAGTAATGAATAAGTGTGACGTGAGGTGGTTCGCCTCTTCCTTTCTCGTGTTTCGTGTTTTGTGTTGTATGTCCAGGATTGCCACGGATTATGAAGACTCTCGTGCTCGTGGTTTTGTCCTTCATTCACTCGAGTTTCAATCCTTAGCATGATTATGGGAATCCAATATCCTAAATCTTATCGACTAACGTTTATCTTTGAGCATACTTAATAAACGGCTTTAGATTTACGTAGAGACCCTTCTTAAAACATTGAGGACAATGTTCAGTTCTAGTATGGGGGGATCTATCGATTTGATTGTGCCTGCAGTCGTTGTTTTCACGTAATCCCGTTTTTACCACCAAAATACCAAAAAAATGAAAAAATTTAAAAATTTTCAAAAATAAAATAAGTGTTTTGTCACAATGTTTGACTTTCCTGCTGGGTAGAATAAGAATAAATTTTGACTCGATCGAGCGTGTTGAGCTCTTAGCTTTGTCCCTTAACCTTTATAAACTTGTCTAAGCTAGTTTATTTGACTAAGCATTCGCGGATCTTTTTATTAAAGATTTTAAATTTGCGAAGAACGAGAAATGATAGAGTTAATTATGAGTTAGATGCTAAACAAGGATTATTTGGAAATCTTACAAGCTCATAAGTGTAGTTTGTGGCTTTTTCTCCCATAAGCTCCTAACCTGACTAATAATAAATGCTATGTTCGAAAATTAAACTTAAATTAACGATTTTTGAAATGTAGTCGATAACAATAATTTATTTAGTCTTAGTTCAAATTTATACTTAAATTTTTGAAAAAGAAATTTTCTCTATATCGTGGTAAAAAAAGGTTAATAATAATAAAAATTGTGGGCTAATAAAAGTTTACTGCCTCTTGCCGGCTCACAACCGATGTGACAGTCTTCAAAAGAAGGCCCATAGTAAGAATAGTAATCCGAGACTGATAAAAGTTTGCTGCATCTTGCCGGCTCACAACCGATGTTGCAGCCTTAAAAAAGGTAGAGGATTTCCGAAGCCAAAATAAGACAACTGGATCATGGTCGGCTCGCATACCGATGTGACAGTTCGTTTAAATGGTGAAGGTTATAAGTATAATTATATTAATGTTAAGTGTAATGTATGTGATTTAATAAATATAGGGAAAATCTTTTTTTTCTTAAATTTAAATATGCTTTTGAACTAAGACTATTTCGTGATAAGTTGTGGTTTTTCTAAATGAATTATTTATTTAACGGGAAGCCTAAGAGTTTTTGAAACCGAAGGTCCGTGAGTTCCGATACTATTATCTATGGGGTGTCAAAAGCCTGGTTACCTAAGCCGATCTCGGCTGGGATGTGCCAAGAAGAAAGTCGCTACATGGAATGATCTCGCCTTCAAAATCATAATTCTTGGGTGGAACGTAAAGCATAGAAATATTGCAATTTTCTTAAAAAGGTTGATCCATGGTTAAAATTCAAAATAAGCACATTCACCTAATATATAATAATTGTCGGGAGTGAAAAGTTCACAAGTTACAAGTATGAGTAGTGTTAGCATCTTAACTTATATTTAACATTGATTTCTTTTTTAAGCTTGGTTTGGGACAAGTGAAAAATCAGGGGCGGTGAATTTATCCTTTTGGGCATTTTGGGATTGAAGTGCTTCTTGTTCTATGACCCTAAAGGTTATGAAAATAACGAAAGTTCAGACATTATAGTTAGAAAAAGAAAAAGGAAAAATATAAAAAAATATGTGTGGTAATTAGTGTAGATTTATGAAAATGGTCAAAACGGGGCTTTTCAAAGCTAATGATTCTTTAATTCCCTTTGATGAACACTTAGCTACTTTTCGAGGTAATTAGTCAAGGGGGATTGAGATTCTTGGTTTTCTAAAGTGTTTACTTATAGCATTACGTGAAGACACGGCAATAGTTTAGTATGGGGGATTTTGGTATGTGCTTAATTACACATACCTTTGACCTAATAAAACGAGCTTAAATGACCAAAAACGGACATAAAATTGCCAAATATATGTTTGTTTTGTGATTTATGATGTGTCGGTAACGGATATTCACTAAAGGACAAAAACGAAGCCAAAACGGACAAAACCGAGCACAAAATTGGAAAGAGCACGAAAAACCAAATCCGAAGACATAAGCATCTTATTGGGCCAACCCGTACCCAAGTTAACGGGCCGAGTCAGCCCATTAAGCTTATTTATTAAATCAAAAGCCCAAAATTCCATTTAATTAAAGCCTGGTCCAAAACTATATAACCAAGCCCAACAAAAGCCCATTAGCCTATAACTAAATACATTACACCGTTAGTCCTTAGAGACTAACACAGTTAGTCCCTGACTGTTACACCGTTAGTCCCTACATCCTCTTTTACTCCTAACCCCGTTACCCTTTCCCCCTAACACCCGTTACGAAGAACTTTACATAACATGTTAAAATACACAGCCTCGCAAATCTAAGACTTTATTATTGAATCTCAATCAATTAGACTACCAGATAGATTTCTTGTACTATCACGCATTCACGCCCTGTTACATATGTATTATTTTTACACTTCAGGGCGACTTTCTACCCATTTGATAACCCGTTTGACCAGTTAAGATAATACTGCAACCCCAATCAGAGTGAATGGTTATAAACTCCACCTCTGTATTTCTTAATTGAAACCATTTGATGTGTATTTACTTTATTCAACTTGAAGGCATTACTAGTTTGGTTATTTATCACTGACATACTTACCTTCTTTGCTTCTAATTTCCTCCGCTGCAAGAACTCTAATACCTGATGGATTTGAGTCTACTTGCAAAAAATTGCTGCAAATTATTGGAGATAAATGAAAAGCCAAGATTAAAACACACACAACACTAACCATCACAGAAAAACCAAAGCAATTTTTACTTTCTTTTTCTTTTATTTATATTTGAAGTGCTAAATTGGATTACAAATACATATTAGTATAACTAATAATCCAAACTGTTAAATAGAAATTCACATTGGACGAGTTTCAACTGATGGATAATATATGACAATTAACCTCATTCATAATTTCATTAAGAGAAAACTGAGCCAGATGGGCCCAAAACATTTCATAGGATCACATTAGGCTTTCAGAGTAATACTACAATACTTATAAAATCAATTAAGCCATGACACACACGTTATTTTTTGCTTTGCATCTTCAGTTAAATAAAACTAATAAAAATTCCTCCACACCTATTGCTTGTTGTATTAACGTTTGACGATGTTTTTTTCATTAGCATTGTATGCCATTACCTATTCTTTACCATAACATAAATTATTAGTCATGGTGTTTGGCATCTTATTTGATCGTAACAACTCAAGCCTCAAAGAGAACAATTCAGAGCAACTTATGTAAAGACTAATATTAGTAAAAAACATAAATCTACCTTTTGTTGCTAGTAAATAAACGGAAGCCGTGGTGATTTCAGTAAAGAATGTATGTACCGTTGGTCTCTATATAAGCATGTTCACGAAGCAATACCAAGCCTATATAAGCTTTAAGCCGCTTAAAAACGCAATCCCAAACATCCCCTATAATGTTTATTCATAAGCAACATATACATCCTTTAAAAAATCCGCAAAATGTGTAACTCCATCCCACACTACCTAATATGTGGGTTAAAATTAAAGACAACTTCAAACACAATTTATACTTTTTTTGAGAAGGCAACAAATTTATGAACCAAAACACGATTATAAATGATACAACAGGCATCCCCCCCCCCCACCACCCAAAACTAAATCAATCTAAGTAAAGGTGAGAAGGACTAACAACATAAACCAACTAATAAACCTAAAGAAGAATAATGGAAACAAAATGATAAAGAAACAAAGACTACAACAAGCCAGATGGACCAAATTATCAAAAAAAGAAATAAAGTTCCATGAACCTGGTAAGTAGCAGTCCCACATGACCAACCAAAATTATCAAACACAACTTATAATAATAATATGTATAAAAAGAGGGATTGTTTCGCTATGCAAATCACTCTGAATTCGGACATACACATATTTATCAAGCACTGTTATTCATTAATAAAAAACTCATAATAATTATTAAGAAATGTAGAAAGTCACAATCGCAACATTATGTAAAATCGTATCTCAAAACAGTCACAAAGAGAAAATGATTCGGAAATAAATAAATATAAATTTAAAAGAAAAAAGATGTGAATTGGGAATAACCTGAATAAGAGAAATTAACTGAAGAAATGGTGTTGGTTAATTGAGAAATTACGGTAGTGAGGAGAACGGCTGTGATGAAGAAGCCGGTTAGGGTTAGGGGATGTTTGGTAAAGGAGATGTTGTGTGAAAGGTTGAAATGAAAGGTAAAGAAGCGGGTGTTGAATTTCTTTTGGTAAAGAAGCAAGTTTTGATTTTTTGGGGGAAAGGGCGGAGAGCTTAGAAAAAAAACAAAGCGGGATATTGAAAATTCATAAACTTTTGGTGTTTAAGAATAAAATTTTGGTATGTCATATGTTTAGTGTGACCCTTAAATTATATTTGATCACACTGTTCAAGTGTGTGACATATATTTGTCACTTTTAAATGTATATCGTGACTAATGCTTCAAACTTACTTTTCAGTTGTCACACATTTCAAATTCATATGTGGCTAAATATTCAGCAAAAAATAGCAGTCACTTTTAAATAATGTGTGACAAACTTTGTCTATATGTATTTCGCACCTACGTAATTACTTCATGTGACCATTATATGGATTTGTCAACATGGTTCATTGTGTGCCATTTTATTTGTACATATGTATATATATGTGTGACTAATGTTTCAAATTATTTGTATTGTCACACGTCCCAAGTTTTAAGTGACTAAATATTCAACAAAACATTATCAGTTACCTTTCTAGTACATAATATTCAAATGGGTGGACATGAAAATTCGGAATGGTCACACAAAAATGAGTTCAAGTGTGGGTGTTTATTTTATCCTGGTACATTTAGTCACATAAATATCTGACCGTGTGGCCATTAAAAAAACAGCATGTGTGACGAAATCCAGTTTTTGTACCAGTGCGTCTTTCTACCGTGTATCATCCACAAACAAGTGGGCAAGTTGAGGTTTCCAATCGTGGTTTAAAACGTATTTTGAAAAGGACCATAGGTGAAAACCGTGCTTCATGGTCCGATAAGTTAGATGATGCCTTGTGGGCCTTCCGTACCGCATTCAAGACACCCATCGGGTGCACTCCATATAAGTTAGTGTACGGAAAGGCTTGTCATCTTCCTATCGAACTTGAACACAAGGCCTATTGGGCCTTGAAGCATTGCAATTTTAACCTTAAGACCGCGGGTGATCACCAGAAAGTTCAAATGAATGAATTAAATGAACTCCGGGATCAAGCCTACGAGAACTCTTTAATCTATACATGAGAAAACGAAGAAAGATTCATTACTCCAAGATTATAAATCAGCGTTTTCAACGTTGGTGACGAGTTTTCTTTTTCAATTATCGATTAAAGATCTTCTCGGGCAAGCTCAAGACCCGTTGGACCGGACCGTTTACCGTTGCTTAAGTTTTCCCTCATGGTACCGTCGAGTTATCTCAAATCGACGGGCCAAACTTCAAGGTGAACAGTCATAGACTCAAACACTATTTTGGAGGGGACATACCACCCATGGTTATCCCAGATCTCTAAACCTTCCCCATGGACAACTAAATTCGGGGACGAGTCTAGCTTAGTGACTCATTAATAAACAAGCGCTTCGTGAGTGGCAACCCATGCTTATCCTAATAATAGTAGTAATGAATAAGTGTGACGTGAGGAGTTTCACCTCTTCCTTTCTCGTGTTTCGTGATTTATGTTGTATGTCTAGGATTTCCCCGAATTATGAAGACTCTCGTGCTCGTGGTTTTTTCCTTCGTTATTTTTTTTTTTGTCGAGTTATCCTTTGCATGATTATGGTGGGGAATCTAATATCCTAATATTTAAACTACGTTTATCTTTGCAGCTTACTTTTAAACATCTTTAGATTTATGTAGGAGACCCCTTCTTAAAACACTGAGGACAATGTTTAGTTCTAGTATGGGGGGATCTATCGATTTGATTGTGCCTGCAGTTTTTGTTTTCACGTAATCCCGTTTTTACCATCAAAATACCAAAAAATGTAAAAATTTTTAAAAATAAAATAAGTATTTTATCACAATGTTGACTTTCATGCTGGGTAGAATAAGAATAAATTTTGACTCGATCGAGCGTGTTGAGCTCTTAGCTTTGTCCCTTAACCGTTATAAACTTGACTAAGCTAGTTTATTTGACTAAGCATTCGCAGATCTTTTTATTAAAGATTTTAAATTTGCGAAGATACGAGAAATGTAGATTTAATTTAGAGTTATGATGTGTTTTTGTTGCTAAACAAGGATTATTTAGAAATCTTAAGAGCTCATAAGTGTAATTTGTGGCTTTTTCTCCTATAAGCTCCTAACCTGACTAATAATACGTGCTCTTTTCGAAAATTAAACTTAAATCAACAATTTTTTTTAATGTGTCATAACATAGTTTCATTTAGTCTTTGTTCAAAATTTAACTTAAATTTTTCTTAAAAAGAAATTGTCTCTATATCGTGGTAATCTTAGTGATAGAAAAATTGATGATGAGGTAATAAATAATAATAAATAAATCCAAACGTTAAAAAAACAAAAAAAAATGTGGGCTGAAAAAAGTTTACTGCCTCTTGTCGGCTCACAACCGAGGTGACAGTCTTTAACTAAGGCAACAGTTATTATCGAGGAATGATAAAAGTTTGCTGCATCTTGCCGGCTCACAACCGATGTTGCAGCCTTCAAAAAGGTCAAGGATTTCCTTCGTTTAAAGGATGTATAATTAAATTTAAATATGCTTTTGAACTAAGACTGTTCCGTTTTAAGTTGTGATTTTTCTAAATGAATTGTTTATTTGACGGGAAGCCTAGAGTTTTTAAAACCGGAGGTCGTGAGTTCCGATACTTTTCTCTGTGGGTGTCAAAAAGCCTGGTCACTAAGCAGTTCAGGTGGGAGTGCCGAGAAGAAAGTCGCTACATGGAATGATCTCGCCTTCAAAATCATAATTCTTGGGTAGAACGTGAAGCATAGAAATATTACAATTTTCTTAAAAAGGTTGATCCATGGTTGAAATTCGAAATAAGCACATTCACCTAAGATATAATAATTGTTGGGAGTGAAAAGTTTCACAAGTTACAAGTATGTGTAGTGTTAGCATCTTAACTTATATTTAACGATGATTTCATTTTCAAGCTTGGTTTGGGACAAGTGAAAAATCGGGGACGATGAATTTATCTTTTTGGGCATTTTAGGATTGAAGTGCTTCTTGTTCTATGACCTTAATGGTTATGAAAATAACAAAAGTCTGGACATTCTAGTTGGTTAAAAAGAAAAGTATAAAAAAATAAGAAAAAGGGAAAATACAAAAATATGTGTGGTGATAAGTGTAAATATTTAAAAATGGTCAAAACGAGGCTTTACTAAGCTATTGAGCCT
The DNA here is from genome assembly GCA_026074375.1 of Tanacetum coccineum. Taxonomy (NCBI): domain Eukaryota; kingdom Viridiplantae; phylum Streptophyta; class Magnoliopsida; order Asterales; family Asteraceae; genus Tanacetum; species Tanacetum coccineum. The sequence continues at coordinate 31,409 of BQNB010062637.1, forward strand.
TAATTCCATTAGATGAACACTTAGCTATTTTTGAAGGTAATTAATCGAGGGGAATTTAAGATTCTTAGTCTTCGAAGTGTTTACTTATAGCATTGCATGAGGACACGGCAATAGTTTAGTATGGGGGATTTTGGTATGTGCTTAATTACACATACCTTTTACTTATAAAAACGAGCCTAAATGACCAAAAACGGACATAAAATGCCATATATATGTGTGTTTTGCTTTGTATACTATGCAGGTATCAGATATTCACTAAAGGACAAAATCAAAGCCAAAACCGACAAAACCGAGCACGGGAATAGAAAGAGCGTGAAAAGTCGAAGCCGAAGACGTGTGCATCTTAAATGAGCCAACTCGCTCCTAAGTTAATGGGCCGAGTAAACCAATTGAGCTTATCTATTAAATCAAAAGCCCGAAGTCCATTAAATAACCAAACAAGCCCAACAAAAGCCCAACCATAAACCTATTAAATCTGTTTGCACCGTTAGTCCCTGGGGGTTTTCACCATTAGTCCTTAAGGGTTTACACAGTTAGTCCTTAAGGACTTACACTGCTAGTCCCTGACTTTTACAACAAAAACCCCTACAATCCTTACACCCTAACACCATTCGTCCCTACCCCCTCTCTTCCTATACACTCGTTATCCCTCAACCCAGACAAACAATAAAATCCCCAAACGATAAAACAATATCCCGCCAAATCCCCCCATGTCATTGTTCATCCCTCTTCCCAAAAAACCCATCACTATCCTTGGCTAGCTGAGGAGAGGTTTCTTAAAGTTAAGCAAGCTTTGGAAGAAGGGAAAAATCAACCAGAGAATGTACAAGAATTGCTACTTAAACTTCTTAATGATTTGCAAATTCTTAATAAAATGCAACGAAAACAAGAAGACTAGGCAGCTAAAATTTGTACTTCATATTGGAAGTGTCCTATTTTCGATGATGATGATGATGAGGAGTATACCATTCAAGTGAGGGAATATTATAAGAATTCCCCTGTTGCAATCACACCCGACTTTCCAATTACGGACTCTCTCGTAATTGAGGATGAGCATCTTGACACTATTTCAGAAACGGAATCGGACGAAGAAAATGAGTCTAGTGTTGAGGACCCTAACCTAACCCCAAGTGAGTTTGAGGATTTATCCGATATTAAAAGTGAGTGTGATGTGCCCGTTTGTGATGATTTTACGACTTTTTCTAATCCTCTCTTTGATTCTAACGACGATTTTACCTCTAGTGATGACAAGTCACTTTCTGATGAGGACGTTCCGGAAGAAAATTTTAAAATTTATTTGAACCCTCTTTTTGATGAAGAAATCATTTCTACTAAGATAGATCTGCATCACTTTAATGCAGAATCTTATTTCTGCTTAAAATTGTTTATTTTGTCTTATAATTGCTACTTGAATTCAGTTTAATGCTTAAAAGTCTTTAGTTTAAGTTTTGATATAAAACTGTTTTGATATTGCTTTAAACTGCTTATTGTGTTTTGCTTATTTAGAGTGCTTAAATTTCTGAGAGAAATGCTTAAATGTTCTTATTAAACCTTAATGATAATCTGTTTTCATGTTTTAAGAATTTTCTAAGTCTATCTTAGCTTAAAACGGATTTTAGGATTTTTAAAGGGGTGTTTGGGTTAAGCAGTCTTAACAATAGTTAAGACTACCAAGGTTGTTTCTGGTAGTTTAATCAAATTTGTTAAGCCTTAATATAGCTTAAAAGTTAGTTTTTAATAGTTTAGATTAAGTTTTGTCAAGTTTAGAAGTTTGTTTTTCCAAAATCCTAGTCTGCTAGTTCTTAATGTTTTTCAATGTGCTCATTTGTTGAATTTCTTAAAAATCCATTTGAGGTGTGGTTTTAATGCTCAAATGCAGTTTCATTTGTCTCAATTTAAGTCTGTTTTGAGTTACTAGTCTTTGGTTTAGCCTTTTAGAAAGTTTAGCCAAAATTCAGTCTACTAATGCTAGTTTAAGGTTAATTTTTAGAAGTCTCATATTGCAGATCAAAATGTGGTTAGGTTCTAGCTGATTTTAGCTTAATGTTTGTTGAATTTAGCTTATTGAAGTATGAATTCAATATGTTTTAAGTTTGTAGTATGTCAAGTCAGTTTGAGTCTTGAAACTTAGGCTGCAAATTGCCATTTCATTCAAAAAGCCAAAAATAGAAGTAGTCTGCCATTTTCAGCTTGTTTTTCTTAGCTTATTTCTTTTTCTAGTTTGCTAAATTATTACTCATTTGTGTTATTAGGATATAGTGCTTTATCTGTTTTAAGGTTTTAGCTTCTTCCTAGTGCTTATTTGTTCTTAATCTTAGTTTAAAAGTTAAGTCAAAAATCCTCTCAAATCCTTTTTGAGTCTGCTGTCTATTTTCCTGATAGTGCTTTTTCAGCTTATGTCTTTTGCTCATTTCTAGTTTTAAAAGCTTATTAGGTCTAGGTGAGAGGCTGTGTTCAGCTTATTTGCTTTTCTGAGTGCTTTTTAAGTCTTAAGAAGCAAACAGTTTAGCTTATTTCTTCCAAGTCTTAAAAGCCAAAACTGTCATTTTAGCTTGCTTTTTCTAGCTTATTTCTTTTTCAATTTTGCTTAACTCTTGCTTATTTGTATTTTTAGCTTATAGTACTTTATATGTTTTCAGTTTCAGCTTAATACCTGTTGCTTATTAGTGCTTATTCTCAGCTTAAATGTAGTAAAAAGTCCTTAAAACCTCCTTTTGTGTTATCTTTCTTAAGGATTTTAGATACCTTTCAGCTTATTTGGTTTGCTTATTTCTTGTTCTTAAATGCTTATTAGGTCTAGCTTTAGGGCCGTTTGAGCTTATTAAGTTTTCTTCTTGCTTTTTGAGTCCTTAAGACCAATTAATTTTAGCTAGTTTTGTTAAAGCTTAAGAAAGGCTAAACTGTCATCTTTTTATAAGCTTTTTCTAGCTTATTTTTAAGTTCTGTCAAAAGTGCTTTTTTAAAGTTGCTTATTTTGGTCTTATGTTTAGCTATTTTAAAAAGAAATAAAAAAAAATTACAAAAAGGGAAGCCACATGGTTCGAACCTGTGACCTCCCCCTTTCTCATAGCCAACACTTTAACACGCATACCTTTACCATCTGCGCCCTTGGGTCTTTTCTGTTAGACCTTGGGGCCATTTGGTATTTAAGGGTTGTTTTTCCTTTTAAGCTTTTAGCCCAATTTAGTTTATTTCCAGCTTATTTCAATAAGCTGTTGGACCCATTTTATTTTTCTTAGGATTAGAATTGTTCAAAGTATTTTTAGTGATTTTTTTTCAGATTTTTATAAATAAGTTTAATATTTTTATAATATTTTTAGATTAAAAATGTTTTTAATTCATAATAAATAAAATAAAAGTCAGAAAGATATAATTCTTTTTCCTAAAATTATTTTTAATCATTTAGGACTTTTAAAAATTAAATTTGCATTTTTAGAGTTAAAATTTGATAAATTAGGTTTTTAAGTCGTGTTTTTAGGATTCCCGTTAACATTTTTAGGTTAAATCTTTAATTGCTTTAATTTATTGCTTATTGCTTGACTTTTTTTTGTTTTTTTTTGCTTATTATTTTAGTTTAGAAAGAAATAGAATCCTAAATCAAAAAATCTTCGATCTTCAAGCTCGCTTTCGTTGGGCTAGACCGGGGGGTCGGTTTGAAAACTTTAATTTGGTTTTTTAAAGTAATTTTCTTATTAATAAAAAACTTAGAATACTTTCTCTTACTATTATTTGATATTCGGTGATTTTTAGTTATATATTATATATATTTATTTATTACTTTATTATATATATAATATATTTATTATATGTTATATTTATTATATTTATTTATGATACTTTTCATTATATATATTTATGACATATATGTATATTTACATATATGTATTTATACAATTTATTGTTATATATATTATATATAGGCTAATTTGCCGCCGTCAACGCAACTGCTAGATTATGGATTTCGGTACAACATGTTCTATTGTATGTTATTCAACAAAGGCAATTTCCATATCTTGCAATCGGTTAACATTTTACAACATTCATGTACAAAACACATTAACATCCGGTATCACTTTATCAAGGAGCATGTTAAAAAGGTACCATTGAACTTTACTTTGTCGGGACGGAATACCAACTTGCTGATCTTTTTACAAAATCCTTTCTAAAAGAAAGGTTTGAGTATTTAGTTCACAGGATTGGTATGCGATGTATGACTCCAACTCAGTTGGAACGTCTGGAAAAGTTATCTTCTTGAATGCAAGATCATACATCAAAACAACTTGTACATGTTTTTCAAAAACAAAATACAAAAAATGAAAATTTTCAAAAAATAAAAATACAAAATTGAAAAAATTTCAAAAACAAAATACAAAATTAAAAAATTTCAAAAACAATATTTTTTTTTTACTATTTTTCAAAAACTAAAAAATCAAATAAAAATTTGAAAAATACAAAAATGCAAAAAATATAACTTAAAGATACAAACACATATCTTCTTCGTTTGATCAGTTGCATGATATTGTATTCCTTATAAAGTGGTTCTTTAAATGCAAAATAAATGTATCACGAATTGAGGGGGAGTAAATCATTCAA
>BQNB010062638.1:3992-36001 GCA_026074375.1 Tanacetum coccineum
AAAGTTCCCGAAAAGCTCGAAGATCCGGGAAAATTTCTTATCCCATGTGCTTTACAAGAGCTAGATAGAACCAGTGCTTTAGCCGATTTAGGAGCTAGTATCAACTTAATGCCTCTCTCGGTCTTTCATAGGTTAGGTTTTACCAACCTTGAATCAACCCAAATGACTCTCGAGTTAGCTAACCGTCAACTTTGTCGACCGGATGGGATTTGTAAGGATGTGCTTGTTCCAGTAGGAAAGTTTACGTACCCGGCCGATTTCGTAGTTGTTGATTACGCTCCCGACGAACAAATTCCTTTAATTCTCGGAAGACCATTTTTACGAACCGCACGAGCTTTAATTGATGTTTACGACGAAAAGTTGATCCTTCGTGATGGAAATGAAAGTTTAACGTTGAACATGCAAAGTGAAAAATCGAAACTTAATGGTATTCAAAGAGTTGAATCAATCAACATGATTGATATTTTTAACGTTCCGAATTACATTGGTTTTAAGGACTTATTTGCTCAGATGTATAGTGGCAGTCCCACTATTCAATCCGATGATTCCTTTCCTAGTTCTTCTCCGATGAAGACTAGTGATTCTACTTTCGAGGAATTCACCGATGAATTCACTCTTCCTAACTCATTACCACCGGGTGATGATGTTTCCATTCTTAAAAAGGACTTTCAAGAAGATACGTTTCGAATTATTTCAAATCCTCTTTTCGAATTCGATGATAGTTTCAAATCTAGCAACGTGAATCCTCTGATGTATAGTGGCAGTCCCACTATTCAATCCCTTTCCTAGTTCTTCTCCGACGAAGACTAGTGATTCTACTTTCGAGGAATTCACCGATGAATTCACTCCTCCTAATTCATTACCACCGGGTGATGATGTTTCCATTCTTAAAAAGGACTTTCAAGAAGATACGTTTCGAATTATTTCAAATCCTCTTTTCGAATTCGATAATAGTTTCAAATCTAGCAACGTGAATCCTCTCTTTGAAGAAAATGATAAGGATGTCAAGATTAAGTCTTCTACTTTCATCACACTTACTTCACCGGAAGAAAATGTTTCGATTCCACCAAGAATTGATCTTACCCGCCCTCCCACCTTTGAAGTTTCAAGAAGCAATCCTACTTCCCCTACTCTCACCGGAGAGAAGGTTTGTTCATGGAAAACACCGATGTTTTTCTCTTTGATCCGATTTGTGTGGAAAATGATGACTCGAATTGCGATAAAGAAAAAGATAATTTGTCTCTTGGCAACTTACTTAAATAAGAAACCCAAACCTCTTTCTCAAGAAGTAGAAGAAATCAAACAAAAAGAAGATGAAGTTTCAAGTGATGTTCCAATCCATACCATTGTCATGCCAATTAGAATCACTTTTGATAATCCAATTGATTTTAATGATCATTTTTCCAAACCAAAGGATTTGAAAAAGGACTTACCCATTTCATTTGACTCTACCACCACAAGTATTTTACCACATCCTTTGTTAGATTCCGACTCGCCTTTCACTGCGGAGTTGTCGGCTAGTGTTACCTTGAATTCTCTCGGAAACGAGGACAAAGTATTCAAACCAGGTATACTAGTTTATCATGCCATTCATGATAAAAATCTTGTAACATTGGAGGAGAATTTAAAAGAGAACATTTCCTCCGGGACTCTTTTAGTTTTCAAAGAACCATCATTTCTTCTACCTCCGCCAGAACCACCAGATGAATGTTTGAAGAATGTTGTGCTTAATTTCTACCAAAACCAGAAGACGTTTCCTCTAAATGTTGAAGATGTCAATTCCTTCACATTTATCATTTGGACTTTTCTTCCACATTTCACTTATTCCGAGGATTCACCTTTGATTTTCTCCTTTCAAAGTGAGAATTTTGTTTTTGACCCCGGTATCATCACGTTTCATAATCCAGTGGCAGTTTCAATGAAAGTTTCTATTTGCTCTCCCTAAGGACGAATTAATTCAGGGATCGAGTCGAGCTTGCGACTCGGTTACCAAAAACAAGCCGCTTCGTGGGAGTTCACCCCATGCTTATCATCTCTATTTTCTTTCTATTTTCTATTATCTAATGTGTTGTGTTGAGAGAGGCTTGTACTCTTTCCGATTTCTTGATGTTTGTTGCTTGTTTGTTGTGATTTTTGCAGGATCGACTCAACAAATTCTTTGAAGTCTCTCGTGTCTGGTTGATTTATCCTGTTCAACTCGAGCTTCTTATCCTTTGAGTGAAATTAGTTTGGGGAGATCCATATCCTTTCATCATAATCGATTAAACGTTTATCTTTGCATACTTCATAAACGGCTTAGATTTACGTAGAGACCCGACTACAAACATTGAGGACAATGTTTTGTTTTAGTTTGGGGAAAGGAATCTATCGATTTGATGTTGCTTGCTTATTGTTTTGTTCTCACGTACCCGTTTTCCCACAAAAATAGCAAAATTTTTAAATTTTTAAGTTTTTATTAGTCATAAATATAATTAAAAAATAAAAAAAATAAAAAAATAAAAAATAATAATAAGTGTTAAGACACAAATGTAGGTTTTCCGTTGGTAAGAATAAGAAGTAATTTTTGACCCGATCGTACGTGTAGAGTTCTAGCTTTCTCCCTTAACAATTAATGATGATAGTTTGTGCTAGTCTCGCGTAGACTTTAAACATGCTAGACTTGAATCATTAGTAAATGAAGACTTGTGTTAATCTCAAGTAGATTTTAAATATGCTGAGTTGGAATTTATAAAGGCTAAGTGTTCGCGAATTTCTTTCTTAGAGATTTTAAATTGCGAAGAACAAGAAATGATAGTGTTATTTATAAGTCATGACATTAAACGTAGAATAGTTGGTTTTCTTTCAAGCTCATATGTATTAATTGTGGCTTTTTCTCCCATTAGCTTGTTTCACCTCTATATATAAATGTTTAATAAATAGAGTTGTATGGTTTTTTGGTTAATAATTAGCTAATAGAAGTTTTCCTTTAGTTTCCTTTTGATAGGAGTGAGTACATATCATGGAATACTTAATTTGGCATATCTATATGTATTATGAAAGATATTTTTGCTTATTCCTTTAAAGTGCCTTAGGTGTATATTGGTGCATAAGTAGATTCAATAATAATCCGAGACTGATAAAAGTTTGTTGTATCTTGTCGGCTCACAACCCCGGATGTTACAGCCTTCTAAAAGGTCGAGGAAGTTACCAAAGTCGAAATATGTTTGCTATATCTTGTCGGAGGCATATGGTCGATGTTGTACGCCTTTCTAATGGGGGAACTGATGTATAATAATGATTGCTTAATTTTTTGTCTTATTTGTGCATTAAAGAGCTTGGGTATTTGGTGCAAATGAGATTGGTCCTTTCAAAGTCTTAAAGAGCCTTTAGGTATATGACATGAATGGTGCCCATTGCTTAGTAGCCTAATAAAAGCAAATTTTGGTTGCCTCGATTTGGACTTATATTCTTGATGACAATTTGATCTTTTTGAAATGGGCTAGGGCTAATTTATTGCGTTCTTAACAGTTACGCATTTATTTTTGGAATTATAAGTATCGAAAACAAAGTCTTAAAGAGCTTTCGGGTATTATGACTTAAGTAAAACCTGAGATACAAAGTAGGATTATTGCGGGAGGAAAAGTAAGTACACAATTAATATTTATGAGTAGTGTTAGTGTCATGACTTGTATTTAGGCGGTGTTTTATTTTTAAGCTTGGCATGGGAAAAGTGATAAATGGGGATGATGCAGTTATTTTTAGATCCCACTTAATTGGCTTCTTTTATTCTATGATCTTAAGTTACCAAAGAGGTATGATAACAATAATTCTTGTTAACACAAATAAGTGTGTTAGGTTAGCTATGTATCAAGAAATTTATTAAAAAGAGTAATTCTTTTAAAAATGGGAAAATCGGGTGTTTATAAACTTGTGAACTTCTTAGCTCTCTCACAAAACTCTTTTGTACTTTTCAAAGGTTTAGTTTGGGGGAAGTTTCGGTGTATTGGTTATGTAAGGCATGTAATATTGGTGAGGACACGCAATCGTTTGTGTTTGGGGAATTTTGTTTCATGTGCAATTTACAATATCCTTTTTATACTTAAAAAAGACCCAATTAAACCCAAAACAGACCAAAAAAATGGCATAAATATGCTTGTATTTGTGTTTTGTGTGTGCACGGTTCGGATATATCAAAACAATCACAGAAAACAGTCATAAACGGGCAAGCACGACACGGGAATCAAAAAAAAGTACAAAGAAGCCATAAGATTTCATAACCGAGCCAGAAAAGTCAAGCCTCAGTCATAATCTGTCAAACATGGTCAACACAATCAACCCTAAAAGACAAAACCCCACAATAGTTCACTTTAACCCTTCATAAAAGACAAAACCCAAAAATATTCCACTTTGGTCCTCCAACTTTTAGAAAAGTCCAAAAATAATCCTCAGATCCTTAATGGGCCTCAAAACCCTTTGATACTACACCCGGATACCAAAAGCCCATTCATAAGCCCAAAGCCCTAGCCCATTCTATTTTGTATAAACTCCAGGGACTAGTTTTGCAATTTTAGAAACCTAATTATAACTACAAAAGAGGGAAACAAAGACAAGGACCATTTGTGTCATTAACTCAAAGTTCAAATTTGTTTTACCCGTTTCAGTTATAAAGTGGCGCGAAGTCATTTTTACTGTTCATCATCACCTACAATCCACCACTCCGTTAAAACAAGGGGCAAATGGAAATCAAAGGGTGCGTAGGTCAATTCAATGGCTCTACATTACTAAGGAGGGGTCAAATCAGTCATATCATATCTCACTTAAGCTCACACTCAAGAGGAGGCCACGTCAGAGTTGGGAAAGCACAAGTAAAGCTAAATTTTGCTCTATAATCACTCTCAGAAGAAACACAACATGTCACATCACGGATTGCCACGTTGGCAATCCGTGTGTGCACATATGTGATCCAACGGATGTGATTGCTTCTCTAATGATTGAAGGAATGAATGGATTTGATTGAATGAGACATGGGCAAGAAGGCAGGCCTAGAAACTTCTCTACAGGCTATAAATAGTCTTCACCCTTCACACACATTCACTATCTAGGAGTAGGATAAAATTAGTTAAATTTTAGCTTAATGTCAGCTTATTTACTTTTTCAAATGTAATTTCTCTTTTAAAGTATCATGTAATCTTCAGATTTAAAAGCTTTGTAATCGTATTTCAGTTTTAATAAATCCTTGTTCTTAAGTTTTCATTAAGCTACTTTTGTCCCTTTATAAGCTCTTCATTACTGTTTACTTATCATAAGCTCATTTAAAGCTCTTTCAGTCTATAAGCTGAAATAGAGCTTAAAACTGATCTTAATATACTCTAATTTTAAAAACAGCTTAATTTACTTACCTATGCTTTTGGATTATGGTTTTTTCTTAAATGGTCCTTTTGTTTAGCTAAAGGTTCAAAGTAAGTTTCTCTTTTCAATCTTTCTCATTAGTTCAGTTTAAATTGCTTAGTTAAGCTTTATTATCTAAAATTGCTTTATTTGCTTAATCTCTTTGCCTTTATTAAGTGCTTATTTGAGGCTTTATCTAGCCCATAAATCACATAGTTGTTTATCTGTTTTTAACTTTCTTAGTTTGAATCATAGATTTACATATATTTGTCTTAAAAACCTTGAAAAAACCAAAAATAGGTAAATTAGCTTAAATCTTAGATTACTGCTTATTTAGTTGTTAATTCATGCTTATTAGGGATAATATAAACTCTGCATTATCTGGTCCATAAGTTTTTGATAATTATATTTTAATTTTCCTAAGGCTTTTCTTAAATTCTGTCACTTTTTTAAGGGGTGCTTGGCATAAGCATAATTGACCTCTAAAGTCAAAAATATTTTGTAGCAAACCTTTTTTAGTCAGCTTAGAATTTAGTTAAAAGCTTAGGTAAAGAGTTATCTTATAAGAAAGATTAAAAATTTAAAAGAATTGAGCTTATATTTAGTGTTTTACATCAGGGCAGTTTTTAACTATCTTTTTTTGGCTTGTGAAATTTGATCCAAACCCTTAAGGCTTGAATGGCATGCATATGTGTTAATGACACACAAATTAGAGTTTGTCCTAAGTGCAGGTTTCCCCATCGGAAACCTGCAACTTTGTGGTTTTGCACTTGTGCAAAGTTGCGACCAGTACTAACCAAAAGGATCGTACTGCTGTCACAGTTTGTATTCTACTTTTGGCTTAATTTTTTAGATAAGTAAGACGAGGATTTAGGATCTTAGTTTCAAGTAGGTATAAGGTCTAGTTATAGCTTAATAAGAATAATCTTTAATTCTTATTTCCTAGCTTATTACATTAGGTTTAAGTATGCTGTCAAAAGTCCACTAAAAACCCTCAAAAAGCCAAAAAAACCAGTACTTAGGAATTTCAGGAACTAATTGTTAATTTAGCTTAAGTCTAATTTTTTATAGCTTATATAGAAAGATTATAAGTAATTTAATAAGTCCTTAAGTTTTAGAGTCAGTGAATCTTTTTTAAAGGTCCTTTTAGCTTAATTGGATTTGTGCTATTTTGCTTAATTCAGAGTTTGTTAAATTCATGCTTAAATTCAATAGCTAAGAGATGTCTAGTTCTATTTCTTTTTGAAATAGCATCAGCAACATATAAGCTATTTTTTTTTTTTTTTTATATTTTAGAAGTCTTTTCCTTTTTAATTTTGAGCTAAAAATAAGCTTTTTAGAGCTTAATAAGTAAAATCAATGGTTAAGCCCTCCTTAATGGAGGTCAGTCAAAAATAAGCTCTTATTGAGCTTATTTGTTAACTTCAGGTCAAGTAACTTTTATTAATTTTGTTCCCACTAGCTTCCTTTACAACTTTGCTCTTTCAAGTTTTTAGTAATAAGCACTTTTAAAATTTGAGCGTATAATTTAAGACTTGATTTGTTATCCGGGTTAGGACCTCAGGGAACCAATCTTATAATTTTTATCTGTATCTAACTTGTTTCTTAGTTAATCCTTCCCTGTTAAATGCTTTAACCCCGTTAGTCCTTAAGACTTTTACACAGTTAGTCCCTAAGTTAGTTATTAATTAGTTTTATTTAGTTTTAATTAATAATTAGGGTTAGGTTTTAATTAGTTTAATTAATCTTTAAATAAAAAGTAAAAATTAGGGCTTTTATTTTTAGAAAATTTCTGCACATTTTCTTTAATTAGTGTAATTTTTATGAAAATTTTAGGACTTTATTTTTAATAGTTTTATTATTTTTATAGTTTTTAATTAGCTTAAATTTTAGAATAATCATATCTTTCAATCTAAAAAAGCCAAAGAAAAAAAAATGTTTTTCTTTTTCCTAAAATTTTCTTTTGTCTTATCTTAGGTTTAGAATTTTAGTTTACATTTTTAGGGGTTATAATTAGTTTACTTGCTTAATTGTCCATTTTAATTGTTGCTTTAGATAATCAAATCATCCATTTGCTCATTCAAATCAGAGTCCGGACTTAAACGAGGTTTCTATTTCACTAGTTATTGGGGATAACGACCCGGGTGATCATATTTGTCCGGTTTAATATACGTATTATATATTATATTATATATATTTTTTGAGAGTGAATTTTATCAAGGGTAACTTGGTAATTTTCTTAATTACTCTTAGGATTATATTATATTGTGATATATTTTACGTGTATAAAACTCGCAATCAATGGTCGTCGAAACATACATAGGAAACCCAAGATGAGGTAAACCCTTTTAGTTATGTTCGTGGTCGACGAGATTGACGTGGAGTTGATCGTCAGGAAGACCCCTTACGTAGTCTCGGGTTATGAGTTGAGATTTCTAAGTTCGTCGGTAAGAGTCACCCGTATGATTTTATAGATTGGTTAAGCATGGTTGAGTGTATATTTGATTTGTGGGATGTACCTGTAAAATTGAAGGTTAAAGTGATAGCTATGAATCTTCGTCAACATGCCTTGTTGTGGTGTGATCATGTAAAGAAACAATGGTATTTGGCGGGTAAGTCAAAGGTAAAGTCATGAGAAAAGATGAAAAAATTGATGAAGGAAAAAAATTTGCTTGTTAATTATGGCAAGAAGCTTTTTTCGATTACCATAATTTCTCTCAAGGAACATTAACAGTTGAAGAGCTCATTAATGAGTTTGATCAGTTAAATAAGCGGTGTGATGCAAACGAAGAGGAAAGTCTTCCCTATATTCTTTTATTGCTCATTAATGAAGATTGCGTTTAAGACTCGTGATGGATTTTTGTTTAAGGGTGCGCAGTTGTGTATTCCCTTAAGTTCGTTACGTGAGTCTGTTATAGTAGAAAGTCATGTTGGGGGTCTCGCCGGTCATTTTGAGCGAGACAAGACATTAACTATTCTTAAAGAGCAGTTTTATTGGACAAAGATGGTGATGGATGTTCATCGGGTTATTGAGCGGTGCAAGATTTGTCACATTACAAAAATTCATGGGACTAATGCGGGGTTGTATACTCCTTTGTCAGTACCTGAAGCTCCATGGGAAGAGGTTAGTCTTGATTTTGTGTTGGGATTCCCTCGTACTCAACGCAATAAAGATTATGTGATAGTGGCGGTTGATCGATTCTCCAAGATGGCTCACTTTGTTCCTTCTTCCAAAAATTTTGACGCTAGTCAAGTGGCTCGTGTATACTTTCGTGAGATTGTGAAGTTGCATGGTATTCTAAAGACTTTGATCTCAAATCGAGATGTGAAGTTTTTTAGCCATTTTTGGCGGACTTTGTGGACGCGCATGGGTCTAAATTGCAGTTTAGTAGCTCACATTACCTGCAAAATGACGGGCAAACTGAGGTTACTAACCGAAGTTTAGGAAATTTAGTAAGGAGTTTGATTGGAGAACATCCTAAACAATGGAATCTTACACTCTCCCAAGCTGAATTTGCATACAACTGGTCGCCTAACCGTACTACAGGTAAGACTCCGTTTGAAATCGTGTTTGGTCGTAATCCCATTACTCCTCTTGATTTGGTTCCGGTTATGGTAAAAGAGCCTTTGGATATGGACACTGATGAACAATAAAAAAGATTAAGGATTTGCATCAAGAGGTGCGTAATAAGATTATTCGCTTTAATACCCGTTATAGTGCTAAAGAAAATAAGCATCGTAAGCGGGTTGTGTTTCAAGAAGGTGATTTGGTTTGGATCCATTTGAGTAAGGAGAGATTTCAAGTTGGGCGGTTCGGGAAGCTTAAGCCATGAGCTGATGGTCCCTTTCGAGTTCAAAAGAAAATTAATGATAATGCATACAAGATTGAATTACCGAGACATTACAACGTGTATACTACTTTCAATGTGTCTGATTTATCACCATATTCCGGAGAGAGTGGAGATGAAGAAGACTCGTGAACGAGTCTTTCTTAAGTGAGGGAGGATGATGCGGAGGCATTGACTTTTAGTCAAAGTCAAAATGCATAGTCAAAGTCAATACATTGACTTTCTTTTTTTTATTTAAGTTTCTTGTTTTACAATAAATTTTGGTTATGAAAATATTTAATTTCTAATAAATTACATGTTTAAAAATAGGAAGGTCAAATTCAATATTTATTTAGGTTGATTCTAGATTTCCTATAAATATTTGGTTTTTTCTTTGTATTGAGATATCTTTTGAGTTTTGATATTAATATTAGTATTAATATTAAAAGCTTTTGCTTTAATCGAGTTCCCACTGAAACTATCGATCCAATTGTTCTTCTAATTCGTATGTTGTTCGGCCGTTAACGATCCACGTTAATATATAGTCATCTTAATTTTGTAAAAATCTTTTTGTAAAGTTTGTGTGATAGTAGCATTACTCATTTTGTTAAAAGATACAAAAATACTTAAAAAAATTAAAATTTACTTATATAATGTTTTAAGTCAGATATGTTTGTAAAGAAATAATTTTAATATCCGGCAAAAATAGACAAGTTTAGGTATGAAATAAGTCGCATTTTTAGGTCTTCAAATCATTTCTCTTTTAAAGTATCGGTGCGAAAAATATACACTTTCTACCAAAGAAAGTTTGGCTTAACCGCGACCGCGAAATACTTATAAACCAGGAAATTGCGGGTTCGGGTCATGTTATGGACGAAAGTGAATTTGTTGTGATTGTCTAAGAACAAGGATTTGAACCCGCGCTTTGCCGCAGTGAGTTTTGAAAAATGTTGTTGCAGTAGGCTATGTGACAATTACGTTACGGAGTTGTTAATCGTTACATTTGCATTTTTTTTGTTGAAGGTGGAGAACACCTGATATTTTAATTGGTTCCAACGACTTAGATATATCACAACAGATATAATGTGCATCAACGTGCTAAGATAAAATATAAATATAGAAATATGTGTTGACTGATTTGGGCAAAGCCTCATGTCAATGATATTGTTTCCCACATGACACATAAGTGAATGCACACTTGTATTGTATGAAACGATATTTGGAGACCCGCACTTCGCCGCGGCGGGTCTTTAGGTAATTTTTCGGATCAAGCAAGATTTAATACTCTGAGAAACATAATCAATTGACATTATCTTCTCTTTTTTTATGTTAAAAGATTGTAATATACTTTACTACTACAAAAGCGAGCTGCATCAGTAACAGGTTCATTGCAGCTGTTTACGTTGCCTTTTGGTTACCTTGAATCCAAGTCATTTGCCCAAAAAGGGTAGTTTTTTTCCTGTGTAATGATGCTTGGTGTTCTCATCCTAGTTTCCCTTAGTATTTCATTACAAACTTGTATTCTTCAATCCAACATTAGTACTTATACACTGCAGAGACCCTATGCAAGTATCTATTTTGACCCATTTTTGTGACCCAACAACAATTTGGTTGTAGGTGGTTCTGTTGTAAAGTTTTTTGACCCATTTTCTGTTTTGATACATTTTGTGTTCTGGTTGTAGGTGGTTCTGTTGTAAAGTGTTTTGCATCTTTTTCAATTTCTATGCAAGTATCTGTTTTGACCCATTTTTGTGATCCAACAACAATTTATTTTTACTCATTTACGTGACCTTCCCAGATTATGTTTGTATAGTTGAGTGTATGTATCTTGTTTTGTCAGTTTTAGTATTTTTAGAGGTTTCTACTTCATTTTTTTTCAAGAGTTTCATGATAATCCATTGAATATCAAAATGATGCAATAAGATATGAGAATACAAAGTGATCTGGTTGTAGGTGGTTCTGTTGTAAAGTTTTTTGTTTCTTATTTGTGAAAGTGGTGCAACTGGTTCTGTTGTACAACCTTTTGTCTCTGTATTTTTTTGACATAAAATTATGCACGATAAGGAATGAAATCTGTTTTTTAATATTTAGGATAGTTGTATAACCTGCATTGGAGATTATATTGAGAAGTCTTAATACATAAATAAGTTAACATGCCACTTAGCTGGGCGATACACAATTATGACTGTGATTTTACAAAATATGGTTCTTCTAGTGTTCAAGAGAACATGACTGTCTATGCTCTGTGTATTTTTTACAAAAAATTGGGTTCTTATAGTGTTTATAGAGGGGGAAACATGGACTGTTAAGGGATGAGAGGTGTGCAAAAAAGTTGTTTCTTTTTTTGTGTTTCTCCTGAAGATCATCTAAACGGGGGGCATTACTTATTTTAAATCATGGGTTATTTCTTAGTTTCAGCGTTTTTTAGAAGGGTTAATAATATAAAGGGTAAGGGCCTTAAATTTTTTTCTTTTGCTGATAATAAAACTTCTTCTCATTTTTATTTTTTGAAATAACGATCTGCATCTTGTTCATCAATCCATTTTTGTACTTTCTGGTCTTCCGGGGGGTTTATCTTGGGGAAAAAGGTGGATGCTTGGATGTTTTTTTCGTGGGTTTCGGATCGTGGGCTGGCCTTCTTGATTGCTTGGCTCCACTTGTGCGAAATTTGTTTTTGGGGGGTTTTAATTTCTGGGTAACTTGCCAAATGTAGGTGTGCCTGTGGGGTGACATTGGAGGTGGAATCAATGGGAAAAATTTGGCTATATATATTTTTGTTTTTTTTTTTTTTTTAGTAAAGGGGAATGTGTTAAGTTTCTATTTGGTTACCTGGTTTTGTTTGTGCAAAACCATCGGTCTGGTTTTTTCTTCCTTCAGTATGGAAACTTGTTTTACGTTTTTTGGCGGTGTTGGGTCATTATTTTTGGGATTACCTGGCAATTAGGAGTGTGGTTTCCAGAATGTTGGGATTTTAATGGTTTTTTCTAATAACTCAAAAATTTTTTTTTTCGTTTTATTTTATTTTGGTTTTTGAGCATTTGGGGAAACAGGGGAATTTTGATTGGGGACTCGTCATTTTTTGGGTCTTTCGGGAATATTGTAAATAATTTTTAATTGAATTTTGGTTTTTTTACCCTGGATTATTGTTTTTGAGAAGGTGTGTGGGTATTTGGTTATGAATTTTCCGCCCGCTCTAATGGGTTCCTTTGAAAGCAACAACTTGTATGAATTGTATTTTGGGGATTAAGGTAAGTTTTGGATTATATTATATTTTTGTATTATAACTAAGGGTTTTAATCTACTGCATTTCAAATGGTAAGGGGGGGAATTTTGGACGTAATGCTTAAACTTAAGTATGTATTTATTTTTTTAAGTATTTTGGAATAAGAAAATAGTTAATAAAGGGAATCGGTAGGTTTTTGTTAACCTGCTGTTTCTTTTAAATTTTGGTTCTTGGCTCTTTGAGGTTATTTCCTTCTATGATTTGCAAAAAGTTGTGTCGAGGTATTGTTATCGAAGAAAAGGTTTCAAACTCTTCCCTTTTTTTGCATTGATGGATTATAGTTGAAAACTGGGGAAGATATGCGTTTTTTTTTTTTTCCGCGATATAAGATTAATGGGGGATTTATGTTGGGGATTTTCTTGGGGGGGCTTGGTGTATTCTAAGAATCTTCAACTTAAATTACTGTTTAAGTCGGCATGCCTTTTTCCTTGTGAGGACGTCAACACATTTGGGGGAGGTGATGGTAAAGGGAAAGTAAAACAGGGGGAGTGTTGCTGTAATATGACCAATCCATTTCCACCAGGCATTAAAAGTGGTTAAACCTGTGTATTTATGAGTTGAGTTTTTAACATTAAATATTTCGTGAACGTGGTATTAAATGGTTGGTTTATTAGGGGGTATTTAAACCTGTTTATGTGGAAAGTTGTTTTGTGGTCTGTGTGGTTCATTTGACAGAAAGTTAAAAAGGGGTCATTGTTAACGCTCTATATACTTTTTCTAATTGCATTTGGGGGGCTACACGATTCCATATAGGACCCAAGTCTTTTAAAAGTTGTTGACGACCGTATATGGCAGGCTTTCACATAGGTAAAGGCGTACAGGACTGTATAGTTTTCAGGAAGTGGTTAGTTGTCAGTTTTAGTTATGAGTATTATGTAAAATTGTGGACTAAAGGAAAAAAAGTTAATTTAAAAGGTTTATTTGTTATGGTTCGTTTTACTATGATGGCGCCTTTTACTTTTGTAGCTCTCTGGATTTTGTGGTAGGGAAGGTGTTTGCCAGTGTGAAATTCTGTTTTCAGTTCTTTTTTCATCGTTTTCCATGTCTTGCGCACTTTTCTTTGGTTATTTCCATGGGGGGATTTCAAAGTCTAGTCTGGCCATTCTGTTTACCTGGTATATTATAGTTTTTTTGAGAAGAAAAAAAGTGTAAAATAAAAAAAAAAAAATAAGTTAGGGAATAAATTCTTGGTGTTTTTTTGGTTTTAATTAAAAAAAACACACATAGATTTGTTTGGGAATGTCTATTTTTTCTAAAAAACTTCCTTTACCAAGGTTTTATTTTTTACCCTTTTCCGAGGCCCTAAATATATGATTCAACCGATTTCGATTTTTCTTCTGGAAAAAAAAAAACCTGCTTCGGGGGGAGGCAATACTTTCCCTAGAGAGACCAATAATTCCATTCTTTAAAATTTACCAAGGTTTTCTTAGGGGGGGGGGGGGGGTGACTATCTTTTGCAGAAAGTGGTATCCATAACAACAGGATTTCTGAAATGTCTAGTGTAACAGGACTGTTGACGAAAACCCGTCCAAAAAATAAAATGGGTGGGGAACCCCCCAACCAAATCCAAACTGTTTTTTCCACTTTGGCAACTTTACCGAATCGATTTTTATTTTAGAGGGGGGGTCCTAGACAAACCCCACGCCAAACAAGACACAGTCGAATTTTAACCGGAGATAGGCAGTAATTCAATTATGGTGGAGGTCTTATAACAAACATCACTCATGGAAGGGGGGATCGTCCTATGACAACACCAAACCATTTTTTTTTTTCCAAACCGGTACAAAAATGTTCCGGGGGGAACAACGAATTTATTTTCAAAATCCAAACCTCAATAAAACCCCCCTCCACATATACCCATAAGGTTCGAAGGCTAGTTAAAAAAAAAAAGCATTCATTCATTGGATAAGACCTAACACAACTCGTTTAGGTAGGGGGATGGTTTTGTAACATAATGGATTTACTTCTTTCACATTCAGAAGGAATAAACTACCATAAAATTAATTTTATTTCACTATGATAAACAATAACACCTTTCCTTCTCAACAGTTACCAAATTCCAAACACTGGGGGGGGTACAATATTCACTAGCAGTACTAACTTTGTACTAGCAGTAGTAAACACTTGGCATATTTTTCTTTGAAGTTCACTAGCATAATTAAATCAACCAAGCAGCATTAACTTCAAACATGAGTAGTAGTAATCCAAACAGCATCAAGAAGATTTTTAATCCCAACACTATAGATAGCAGGCACTGATCCTAAACTGACGAGTCTATGTATTTCTTAATTTATATTGCAGGTGTCTCCGGTGGACATTAATCCTATAAATAGCAGCGTTGATAAGGAGGGCAAAACAATTGTTGTTGGATGTAAGAATGACGCGAGTATTCAGAAGTCTAATGGACTTGCAACTTTAGAAAAGGAAATAAAAACAAGGGTAAGTAATAAAACATCCCCCTGTGAAACTGTTAAATCTGTCGGATCTAAGAAAATGACTAGATCAATACGAAAGGATTCTTGTTAGAAACATAATTTCACAGTCTAACAAGAGAAGCTCGGTCTTGAAGAAAACTAGCGTTTCATAGCTCGTTAGTTGGTTAATTAATTAATGTGATTGGGCTGACAAAGAAAAAGCCCGGAAAGCCCAACAAAAGCCTAGAATGGGCAGAACCTTTTTAGTATAAATACACCTAGTTTAGTCAAAATTAGGTTAGACATTTTTGCTAGTCATAATATTATTATTAGGGTTTCTAGCCACCAAAAGGTTTTTCTTTCAATCATCAATAAAGTCTTTATTTTTCTTGCATCTTGATTCTACACATCATTGTTAAGGTTTGTATGAATGATCATGGAACCAACAAAGGAGGAGAACCCACCGGAGCAATCTCGCCTTATAATTTTTTTAGCAAAGAGATATTTTAGGGCTGAGTGATCCGTTTACACAATGCTTTTGTTCAAGATGAGGTAAGACCGGAATTTTTTGAAGGCATACACCACGGCTAACATTTCTTTTTCCGTTGTGGTGTAATGCAATTCCGCCTCGCTCATTGTTTTACTAGCATAGTGTATAGGCTTGAAGTGTTTTTCATGACATTGCCCCAAGATTGCACCTATGGCAAAGTCGCTTGCATCGTACATAAGCTCAAAGGGTAAGTCCTAGTCGGGGGCAATCAAGATTGAAGCTTCGGTAAGTTTTTTCTTTAACATTTCAAAAGCTTGAATACATTCATCAGAGAAGACGAACGGAGTATTTTTCTCAAGAAGATGAGTCATCGGTCGGGAGATTTTAGAAAAATCCTTAGAGGGGAGGGAGTCCATGGCTGTTGGCTTGGTGCCAAGCCATGGCGCCAAAATGGCCAACGGCGCACGACACCATGGCTCGCGCCAAGGGTCTTCACGCCGTGGCTAACAGCCCACGCCAAACTTAATTTTTTTTAACTATCCGTTAGGGGGAGCGGATTTTCAAAATAATACCCTCAAAATCACAATTTTACCGCTTTAAAAATCCTATAAATACCCCCTTTTTATTTCATACTTCACACACACTTTCAATACATCTTCTACTTCACATTTCTCTACTTCTCTATTTTTTTTACTCAAAAAAAAAAATGAATCCCAATCCCAACCCCAACCTACCAAATTGGATTTCCGGTATGCTTAACGACCCAACCAACCAAATTCCGGGGTCGTCTTTGAATCCGGGCTCCTCCACTCAACCGGCATTCAACCAAATGCCTTACTATCCCAATCCAAATTACCAACCTTAATTTACTAACCAAGAAGAGTTGTTGATGTTTCAACAATTTAAAATGTAACAAATGCACCAACAACAACCACAACAATTACCAAACCAATTCACCACTTCCCAACCACATTCCGAGCAACAATCGCACCACCTTGAAGTCGAAGATACCGAAGATGAAGACGAGCCGGTTTCGACCCCGACGTCGAAGCCTAGCCGCGGGGACCGTTGAAGTCGAAGGCAAAAAAAAACAAAGAAAAAGAACCGCCACTTGAGAAACAAAAAAGAATTCGTAATGCGTGGACTCAAGATGAGGAGTTGCTTTTGGCGGAATGTTTCATTCAAGTTTCCGAGGATCTAAAAACCGGGTGTGATCAAAAGCGAGATACTTTTTGGTACAAAATCCAAAATGTGTACAATACGGAAGCGAAGAAAAATGGCTTCACGGAGCGTACTAAGAACATGTTGATGGGTAAGTGGACTCCAATGAATGCCTCAGTTCTCAAGTTTAATCAATTGGTGCAAGAAACCGCGGTTCATAGAGGGGAGAATGATGATGATCATATGTCGAGGGTGCACACGTTGTATGATGCAACCGTGGGGGGTGAGTTTAAGCACCGGAGTGCTTGGCTTTTTTTGAAAGGCAAACACAAGTGAACAAACCCCGATTCGACTTTGCAAAGAAGAAATCGTTTTTTGGGCACCGACGAGGAACCGGAGCATTTTGAAGATGATGATTTGCCTCGACCACCCGGTTTGCAACGACTTGCTAAAAGTCAACGTACTGGTTCTAACTCGACCGCTAGCTCCGGTTCAAACCCGGCCGCGTATCAAGAATTCATGGCGAAACAATACGAGTTAGACCGCAAAGCCAAAATGACCGTGCTCGAGAGAGAGAGTGAAGACCGAAGGCGGTTGATCCAATCTCAAAGGATTGCGGAGGACATGCGTGTGCTACAAATCGACACACGCGGGATGGATGCGGCCGACGCCGCTATCATCAACGCCCAAAAGGCAAGAATCTGAGCGGCATATCCACCACCTCCAAACTAGTCGGCGCCGCCAAATTTTATGTTTTTTTTTATGTATTGTGTTTTTTAATGTAATGTTTTTAATTTCAATGAATTTTATTTTTAGTTTTATAAATAAGTGTATTTTAAATAAATATTCAAAAAAAAAATGCTATGGCACCAGAATTCTGGTGCCAAACCACTCCCACTGAATTCTGGTGCCATGACATTTCTGGTGCCAAACTCCATTTTGCTGACGTGGCACCACTTTTGGAGTTTGGCACCAAAAGTTTAGCACCACGACTCCCTGTGCTCTAAAGGTTGATTATCAAGTAAAACCATAAAAGTATAGGCGGTATCAGAAATTTTTGTAAGAGGGGGCAAATGTTGAGAGTAAATGTCAAGTCATGTCATGTCACTAACTCGGTCTTTGTTGCTGTAATGACAGGGATTTTACTTTGAATGAAAGTGAACTTGTTTCGGTAGGACCTAAACTAGTTATGATTATATAAACAATATTTGGGACATATTTACTTTTTTTGATCAATATTAATACCAATAGATAAAGTGAATACAAAAATCTAGATAACAAAATTTAGAATAGTACAAAAGTCCAACATTAGATCTCTCCGAAAGTAAAAAATGTCCGTAACCATTATACTAATTATTCTCTTATGGGGGCAGAATAAAATTTGCTATCCTAAGAAAATTGACATTGATAGATGTCTTAACATCTACTAGGAACTTTGTGGGGGCAACTGCCCACACTGCCCCCATTCTAGTAAAATGTCTCAAACTTCGTAAAAAATGTAAAATAACATATTGACGAGAGAAAAGTTGTTGAAACAAATTTCATAGCTGAAAAAGTACTGAAAATAAATCGTCTCATATAAATCCTCATGTAAGAATGTATTCTTGACATCAAGCTGATAACTAAAGCAATGCCGACAAACAGCAATACTAAGAAAAATCTGAATAATAGCTGGTTTAACAACTAGACTAAATGTCTCATCAACATCAATACTAGAATGCTGAGTGTTGTCATTCGCGAGAAGGCAGGCTTTGTAACGACTAATAGTACCATCTACTAAATACTTATGTCGAAACAACTACATGGAACGAACAATGTTCGCACCAGTGGGTCGCGACACAAGTATCTACGTATCATTTTTAATAAGTGATGCGGTTGTCGTTAGACTTCAACAAAAAGTTTTACAACTCCCTAGGCAGAGTACCTAACCGTTGTAGTGTAGTAAGGCAAGACTCGGGGGATGTTATCGTTATCTAGGGGAATAGGTTGGGAAGGCTCGAATAGAATCTAACAAAGGTCTAAGAGGTTGAAAGAAGATTCTTTTTGTATTTTTAAATTTTTATAAAAGCACGTAAATATCATAGTTTGAGAGGTTGGTTGGTTTTAGCTAATTAAACTAATAATAATAAAGCAAATCTAAACTACTTTGGTGATAACTATATGGTAAACGAATGTATTTACTTAATCATGCATTACTCCTTATTATGTTCCTCCAAAATTATGTTGCTTTGTCACCCTTGTAATGATCTGTGTAAGTATTTCCTAAGTCATGAACGAATTACACGAACCGACCGTCTATGTAATATTCCGTTAAGGCAACGCACAAGTAAGGTAGTATGAATACTATTACAAGGACCCTAAGAGTACATTACATGCATTTAAAACACTTAAGAATGATCAACAATATTAAGCGTAAGATAGTATGAAGACTGTTACCGATGGTATCATTTCTACACACTCACAATACCCTAGATGTCTATGCCAACTTAATATCTTATGGCTAGTTTTCTAAAGTCTAACGCGTACATCCATTACAAGAAGCTAGGGGTAGTAATTTTTCTGACCCGACACGAAACCCGACCTGAAACCGACACAAAAATTAAAACGTTCGGGTTGAGTCTAATAGATTTCGGGTCGGGTTTGGGTCGACCCATCTGACACGTTTATTAAAAAGGTTAGGTTCGGGTTGGGAATAAATTAAGCGGGTCGACCCGCCAACCCGTTTAATATTTTTTCCTAAAATTAAAATTATTTATATTTTATTATATGTGTTAAATAGGTTAAACGGGTCAACTTGCACACCCGTTTCACCTATTTGACCAGTGTAATGTACCAACTTTTGTATATAAAAAGGTTAAATGGGTAAACCCGAAACCCGTTTACCCTATTCAACCCGTGTAACCTATTTGATCCGTCAACCCAAGTATATATACGGGTTAAATGGCTTAGGTTCGGGTTATGTGTAAACAGGTTAGGGTTTACATAGCTGACCCGATTATTTAAATGGGTCAGGTTCGGGTTGAGGTATTCTGACCCGCCAACCTGCTAACCCGAACCCGACCTAAATTGCCACCCCTACAAGAAGCAACATAATAAAGATCTACATAATAAGTTTCATGCAATCATAAGTAAATACTAATGGATCTAGCCAGTCATATTATAAAGAAGTGAAGAACATAAATCAATCAAACAACACATAGATATATTGAATGATAAAAGATAAAGAATCTCACTTGATTAGAACATGAGTTAATGGCCGATACAAAAGGGTTTTGACACCCTAAAAACGGCCTAAGTAGTGCCAAATTCGTCTTCTAAAACTAGGCTTCGGATCCCAAAAGCTAAACACTTAAAAACCTTAAAAACTTTGGGTATATATAGAAAAAGAAGTCACGACGGCGTCACAAGGTTTTTGACGTTGTCGCTTCGCCGAATATTCTAGGGTTTCTTTTGAGACGGCTACGTTCTGACGCCGTCGCTTGTAAGATATGACGGTGTCACGAGGAATTACGACGCCGTCTCCAGGCACTGTACAAAATTCTTCAAGAGACCTTGGTGTAGAGTCGTAGTCTTGTCCGTTTCTTCTCCAATTGATCCCAAGTCACGTGTATTTCCTCCAAAAGCCATCCAAATGCTAAAAACGCAAAAACAAGCGATTAAGCACATAATCTGGGCATATTTGCATGATTTATGGGTTAAATGACCCTAAAAAAGTATATGAAATTACACCTCATCAAATAACCCTACACTTGGGATTTGCTTGTTCTCAAACAAATGAGCTTTTTTACCTAGACAATAGCAAGATTGGGGGCATTTAACATACTCTTTAAAAGCAGTTTACGACGCAACCTTCTAGACCTCGTAATTAAAAGCACAAAAATCATATACTAGCACATCACATAAGTGTTTGGATTTTCTATTTCACTCAGGTGTATAATAAATTATAACAATATGGGAAACAGAAAAATTAACACTCATTACCTGTCATAGCATACAAATTACCATAGGCTTGGTAAAAGATCAAACCTCCACCGCTAGGCGCAAATATTAATCATTACTATCAAAGAGGCTTTTAAGGGTTGTGGGGTGTAGGTGTAAGATAACATTAATGGAAACATATATGGATGGGAAATATTTGAGGGTGACTTTTTGGGTGAATTTAGGGTGAAGTGGTTAGTTAATTACTTACAAGAATACACGTTGGTTAGGTTGCTAAGCCAAAGACTCGGACAAAGATATAAAAACTCTACAAAACACTACATCAATCTCTTTTTTTCTTATCTCTTTTTTTAAAGATAACATAATACATCACTTGGGTTTATAAACACACCCCTACACTTGAGTTTTAGAACTCATAATTACAATCCAACTAATGACCCGAATTGAGATGGATCAACATAACATGGAGACTATCAAAAAAATATAAGGGTAATGATTTAACTTTTCTCCCCCATTCTTCTGCAAAATAAATACTACCATGAATCCTAATCGTCCCAAAACTGTATTTACAAGGATAAGGACTTAGCAACCGTGTACTCAAATAATTAACTTAGGTTAAAATAATAATGTACTAAAGGCGATTTGGGTGTAACGATTGGTTGTAGGGTTAGACAATGCTCTTCATTAATAGTCCAGATTAACCAGAAAATTACGAGAACCGTGAAAAGGATAGGCTCGAAAGGGTGTACAAGGGGTATCCTGCACTAAAAATGAGTGCATGGCAAGGGTGTGGGATAGTTATATGATCGAGGTGACCATCATAACAATTACATGTTTAAAACATGGGTTATCCTAGTGCCTCTTATCTAGCAAATCCTAATACTCACTATGCGGTCTCGGGATGCATCACAAAAATAAATTCTAGAATTTAATATACTACCGGTACACTCATATAATTTTAAACCGATACCAATGCTCTGAAAAAGGTGACAAAATCACATATACACATCCATAACGATGGAATAGATACACATGATTGCTCACTCCTTAACTCGAGAAAGCTAAAAGTAAAATTATCTTGGGTATCAAAAATGGATTCCCAAATTCCTATAGATTTAAAGGCGAGCCTTACCTTTTTAGGTGGAACTTTGAGGGTTTTTTGTGCTAGTCATATAAATTCCTATCCATGAGACACTAATAATACTCGGTTTTACTCGGTATGTGTCATAATTTTTTTTAAAATTTGGGTCAAAATTACCGTCTACGCTATGTTTCGATATATTACTTATCATTTTAAGGACAAAGCAAATGGAAATTGAAGGAATAGTTTTAAGGCTTATTTCCCCTTACACTTAAGTTGAACATTGTCCCCAATGTTCTTAAAAGTACCCATAAAACGAATAAAGGGAAAAGAAAACAAGTAAAAGAAACTAGTACTCCCCTGGTTTGCTCAATAATGGAGAAGAAACATGCGATAACTGGTTAAATCGTCCTTGATGTGTGCTTAAACACACATCATTTTAGCCCCGGAAAACACTTTAAAATAGACTAATAACCATAAAATATGAGTAATTATATTGCAAATATGTTTGGTATGCGTTATTATGTCTTGCAGGTACAAAGGATTGAAAACAAAGCAAAAATGGTGATTTTCGGGCGAGTTTCTACGACGTTTTCACGTTTATCGAGATTCAAACGAATTCGTAAAAATTCCCCGAGCACTCCATTGGAAAGAGCACGAAATTACGAATCTATCAGTTGCAGGTTCGGACAGTACGAGGTTCAAGCAATGATTAGGTACTAGGTATGAGCCAATGGGAGGCTGACACGTGGCCAAAAACGAGTCAGTACGAGGTTTGGATCCCGAGCCAATGATTGGTGTACGAGGTTTCTAGAAGGGGACGCGTGGCGGCATTCTATTGGCTAAGAAGGAATATGGCAGCTGGTTGAAGACGCGTCAGATGGCATTAGTGAAATTAATGAGAAAAAGAGGGTTATAAGAGTGTGAAAATACTATTCTACCCTCAACTCTATTGGGCTATATAATGAGGCTTATTTCCAGCAGACGAGATTGATTAGATAGTAGGTGCATTTTCACATAGTAGTTAGTTTAGGAGTAGGAGTAGATTAGCTTATTTTGTAAAAGCTTTCAAAGCTTATTAGTTTTAGCTTAATGTACTCTTGCCTTATTTCTATTAATGAAGATGTTGATTTTAAAGGTTAGTTTTACTTTATGCTTATTGCTTTTGCTTATTCATTTGTCTTTTTCTTTTTCTAGCTTGATTCCAAATAAGCTTTTCCATATAGCTTATTTTGGGGTTACTGAGATTAGCTTATTTTCGGGTAGCTTATTCATAGCTTATTCGATTGGACTTACTTCATATATTTACTTTCTAAAGCTTTTCGAATAAGCTCATTTAGCTTATTTTGGTTGGCTTATTTTTCCAAGCTTATGTCTTTATTATTTTTTAGCTTATTTTCTATCGTAAAGTTTGTAGCTTTTTAATAGTAGCTTATTTCTTTAGCTTATTTCATGTCTTAGTTTAATTATTAAAAGTAGATCTAGCTCATTTCACTCTTATTAAATAGCTTATTTTGCTAGATCTTGTGGCTTTAGCTTTTCCTTTTCGAAATACCTTATATTTCGGATTTAAAGCTTTTAGCTTATAGCTTATTCATGTTAACCTTTGCTTGTGTTTTAATGTTGATGAATCCGATCCAACACCTAGGCGAGGAGCTTATGGGTCTAATAAGCTAGTTTAATTCTTAAAGTTTTAAGCTTTTTGTAGTCTTTATTAAGCTAATTAGCGAATAAAGCTCAAAACTTTACTAGCTAATTAGTTAGATAAAAACTAATAAAGTAGTAAGCTTTATGATTTTTATTAGTTTGTTAGATCGGGTGGTTTAAATTTGTCTCGATCTCATCAAACGGGTTCTACTTTCCTTCCTTTCTCTATACTTTGCAGTTTTTAGTTTATTTAGATTAATATGTTTATTATTGTTGATGTAGTTTTTGCCATGTTTAGTGAGTAGTTTAATATATATGCTTGTTAAGTGAGTTGTGATTAGTGATTTAACTGTGAAGTTAAAAAGGGATTGTTGATTAATAATTTTCGGATTATTTAGATTTATGTTTTGCTTATTTAAACGGGCAAAAGCCGTAAGAATAATTAGGCATTAATCTAGTAAGTAATACACGATAAAAGATTGTTTTCAAAATAAACCAACATTGTGAGAAAATCGTTTTTTAGACGGGTGCTAATTCATCGATAAAATCTTACCTTCACACTTAAGGATCTAATCGCCTCACTTGACAAGCATATTCGTTTTATATATATTTTAGATCTATTTGCTTAGTTTTATATTGCTTAGTTTTAATTTAGCTTATTATTATATCATAAGTTTAAAATCGAAATCAAAAATCTTTGATAATCAAGCATCAAATTAAAAACATTAACGTAAATCTCAATTTAATTCTCGTCGTGGATACGACTCCGGAAGATAGATTTTCACTTGAGTCGCTACTAAGTGATTATTTATCCAATATGGAAATACTTAAGATTTACTTCGCACGTTCTCAGTTTCTCACAAACACATATTAGTCCTCCAAGAATCATCCTCTTGAAAGTTCCTAAGAACTTTCGGGTTTCTTCTCATCAAATATAACCTGTAAATCAAAGACAAAGACAACTACACACCGAGGCTTAGAATCGAGCGGGATAATTGATATATACAACGAAACGTTTAGGGTACTCTATGAAGAACAGTAAATTAAGGATGAAATGTGATATATTATTCAAAAAGGTTTCTTCTTGCAGCTTATAAGTAAAAATACAGATTATTGGAATATTGTACAAATTATTTTTCGAAAATAATAGAAAATTTTTGAATTTTTACAGGTCTGGAGGCGCGACGCCATTAGGAAAATTCCTGAAGGCGTCTCTAGACACTGTGAAAATCTCACATTCGTTTTTCTTGAAAAATTTCCTGCACGCAACTCTATTAGTTATTTCCTGCAGAAAATACTGCATAAAACATGAGATTACTCATTACAATCATATGACTCGAAACTGAGGCAAATTAATCTAAACAATTTATATTATATGTTTAGAATGGTTCTTATAAACGCGAATTTTTCCTTACACTTATTTTGAAGTGGCAAAAATACCTTTGATTGCAATTAAGACGAAGTTAAAAACAAAGCAAAGCATGATCACAAATGATTCAAACTTATAAGAATAAACGATAAAGAGTTAAAGTACAAGACACTCCTAAATGCGGGAAATTAAATATTGGGTTGCCTCCCAAAAAACGTTTTTCTTTATTTAACGAGTGTGTAGCAAGAACTCGAGTCACAACGTCCTTACGTGACCTTCCACCTCATCTTCACTTCCACACTCCCTCTTTCACGCCGGTGTGGGACCGTTCATAATTGAAGATCTTGCTCCTCCATTGGTCAAACTTCATTTCCTTTTCTTGGTGAGAATGCTTGATCCTTTTACTCGCATACAAAACTAACCTATTGACGTCATAATTGGGTGCTATTGTGGCTCTATGTTCGTTCGTTGTTCCCTTTTCGATCCTACAAAGGGATTCAGGTATCCTATGGAAACTTATCTTACTCTTTCTAGATCTTAAGAAGTTACATCCCCTATCCTCAAACTTAATCAACGCCTTTGGGCTTAGTCAAAGAATGGGTTCCTAAGGATGAAAAGGTCTTTTTTGTCGCTCCTTTATATCTAAAATCACGAAGTCCTACTGGTACACATAACCATCAACATCATAATACATCCTACGTCTATTCCTAATTGTAAAATCGGATATATAGAATGGCGTATCGAGGGGAAAGTCAATGTTCCGACTCAGCAGGTCATCCGTCGTTAGCCCTCTATAGATGTACTGAGGAATGACTTATTAACGTCGGATCTTGTGTCTGACTAGGGCATCCAAGGTGTTTTAACCTCCTACGTTACCCGATAGTTTAAAAATAAACGCCTCCTATTTCCTCGCTATTTTGGTATCTTTTCATTAAGTGATTGCGTCATGCATAGGCCTCCTAGTAATAAATACTCAGTCTTACGTTTTGTTCTACCTACTCAGGTTATCCCCCTCACCCCCCCTCCGACCCCAAACACACCCGCCTCCCCACGCGTGACGATGGAGTCATTAAATTTTTGAATATCTTAATAAGGCATGTCCACTTAGTTTCTTGTTAATATTTATGCATTTAGGAAAAATCCTACGGACTGGAGATCTGGGTGCCGTCTACTGTATATCTTGCTTCGTCAATCTGTGATGAGCTTCTTGTTCGGTGACTTTCGCCTGTTCGATTTTAGTCCCCATTTTAGCTTTAACCTCCTTTTTTGACATTCTTTAACGGTACCACCAGCATTATCTGACCGTCAGGCATTTTCAAATGCTGTCCACCGAACATCGCGATGTCTATGGCGACTCTTTTCTTCTCCCCCTGATAAGAGAGATGGAATTAACATTTTTGGTAACGGGGTGCCTAGCATCTTCTCTAATTAATACCTTTTCTGGAGTTATGCTGGCTGTGAGTTCTTTAAGAAGTCCGAACATCTCCGTCATCCTATCGTTGATCTCCTCTCGTTGTTTGAAAATGGCATTTTTCAAACCTCTCCATCCTTTCGGTCTGTGCTGCCATGTAATCTCGTACTCGAGCCTCAAAAATTTGTTTTCATATTGCTGTTGGTGTTTAGTTGTTGGACAAACAGTAACTAGTCGTTCATGAAAAGTAAAAAAATTCTGTCTTGGTGGCTTATGCGGTTTCGCGGTGTTGGTAGCTTGTAGGAAACAGCTTCTTGCATATGCATGATTGAGCGTTGTTGTGCAGAGCTTACTCTATCTCTAGGCGCCGGTTGTAAGTCCTTTAAATGAAAATTAATCTGGTCTTCAAGCCCAAGAACCTTCGGTCAGGTTTTTTGAGAGTTATTTCGGTAGAGGGGGGTGGGTATTTAGTTTTTTATTTTTTTTATTTTTTTTATTTCTATTATTTTTTTTTTTTTTTTTTTTTTATTTTTTATTGTTTTGTTTTTTTTTTTTTATTTTTTTTTTTTTTTTTCGAGAAATAGCTTGACCGTTTGATGAAGTCTTTTGAATCATTCCAGCCCTCATGGTCGTAGAGAGCGAGGTTCTCAATGATTTTCCAAGATTCATCGGCGTTCTTGTCGCGGAGTTTGCCACTGCGGCGCGAGTCAATCTCCACGACTTAATATGTAAAAGAGACATGAGTCGATAAAAAAATTTTGGATTTGAGAGCCAACGATCAATGCCATGATGAGGGACTTTATAGAGAAAGTCCCTTAGAAACGAGATCCATGCTTCAGAAAAGAGACACTCCTTGATAGTTTTTGAACATCAAGATTCATTGCGAGTTTTTTGCGGTCCTTCCCCGAGGAAAGATATTGAGCAAGGAAACATTAGTAAGTATATCCTCATGTTGAGATAGGATCATGCTGGAAGAAGTTACAAGTCAAGGTCCGTAGTTTGGAGAGTCGCGAAGGAAAAATTTGGAAATAGAAAACAGGCCGCGTCCTTTCTTAATTTGCAGCATCAAGTTCGAGTGAATCCACAGATAGTTTTATAAAAAATACCGTAAGAGATTGTTGATTTGAACCTCAGACCGAGAGTACGTAGGAAAGAGCATACCCGTTTTTTCAACCAACCGTTGTATCGAATCGAAAGGCCCCACATTGTTCCTACGGGAGCTTCATAGGTGGTTTTGATATCCCTCATGGCAAGGATTTGAGTATTCTCCAAGAGTGGCGGATATGATTTTTTGTTTTCCATGTAGGTCCCCCCCCCAATGAAAATGAGTACGAACAAATAGCATAAAGTAAAGAATATCTGCAAGAAAGCAAATATACGGAAAAATTGAAAGTAAGAATTCTCACTTGATAGGAATCAACGAGTAGACAAAAGTTAAACAAAGATCTAAACCTAACGTATTCCCCACGCACGGCGCCCACAAACGTTGATCGGTTGTGTTAGACGTTCAACAAGAAATTTTTACAACTCCCTAATGGTAGAGTACCTAACCGTTGTTAGTGTAGTAAGACAAGACTCAGAGGTTGTTATCGTTCTTTGGTGAATCGGCATAGAAGGCTCGAACAAAATCTACGAAGGTCTAAGGGGATGAGAGAGAGATTCTTTTTGTATATTTAAATATTTTATAAAAGCATGTAAATATCATAGTTTGAGAGGTTGGTTGGTTTTAGCTAATTAAAGTAATAATAATAAAACAAATCTAAACTACTTTGGTGATAACTATATGGTAAACAAACTATTTTTACTTAATCTGCATAATTCCTTAAATCTGTACGTCCAAATTATGTTTCATTAGTCACCCTTGTAATGGAACTGAGGTAAGTATTTCTTTAAGTCATGAACTAATTACACTAACCCGACGACTATGTAATATTCTGTTAAGCAACGCACGAGCGTAAAAGGTAGTAATGAAGACTATTACAAAGGCCGCCTAAGAAGTACGAATTACATGCATTTAAAACACATAAGAGAGATCAGACCATATTAGGTTTTGGGTAAGTATATGAAGAACAGTTACCGTGGTAATCCTTTCTACACACTCACTTTTCGCCTACAGCATCTACCAATTTAATTATCTTATGGCTATTTTCTAAAGCCTAACAGCACAGCGCCGCCCTCGCACATCCATTGACAAGAATCAACATAATAAAATCTACATAATGAAGTTTTCATGCAATTATAATAAAATACATAATGTGATCTAGCCATCATATTATAAAGAAAATTAAAGAACAAAAATCACTCAATCAATACATAGACATAAGTGAATGATAAAAAAAAAGGATATCACTTATTAGAACATGATTAATGGCCGATTTGGCACATAAAAACGACATAAGTAGGCAGCCAAATTTGTCTCTAAAACTAATGTTCGGATCCCAAAAGTTAGACATTAAAAACCCTAAAAACTAAATGGAATATATAGAAAAAGTAAGAGAAGTCTGCGACGGCGTCGCAGCTTGTCAGAACGTGTCGCTTCTCCGAACCTTCTAGGTTATCATTTGATGCGCTACCATCCGACGCCATCATGAAGGTCCTGACGCCGTCGTGTAAGATATGACGGCGTCGCGAGGAATTAAGACGCCGTCTTCAGTCACTGTACAAAATTCTTCAAGAGACCTTGGTGTAGCGTCGTACTCTTTTCCGTTTCTTCTCCAATTGAGCCCAAGTCACGTGTATTCCTCCAAAAATCATTCCGTTACTTAGCATTCCGTTAGAGCAACGCACAAGTAAGGTAGTATGAAGACTATTACAAGGCCCCTAAGGGTATATTAAATGCATGTGAAATATATTAAGAGTGGATCAACCATATTAGGGGGCAAGGTAGTATGAAGACTGTTACCCGATGGTATCCTTTCTACACAATCATGTTTTCCTAGACATATCAACAGCGATACAGACAAAAGCTGGTTTTCTAAGACCTAACATGCATATCCATCACAAGAAGCAACACCACTAAGATCTACATTCTAGGTTTCATACAATCATAAATAAACACAATAGAAGATTTAGCCAAGCATGTTAAAGATAAAGCAAGAACAATAAATAATCACACAACAAGACATATTGAATGATTAAGTAAACCTTACTTGATTAAAACATGAGTTGGAGGAAGTACAATAGGGTTTTTAGGCCCTAAAATCGTCCCTAACAGCTGCTAAACGAACTAGGGTTCGTACCCTCTTTTTATTCTAAAGTTACACACTCAAAACCCTAAATTCGGGTTTGTATATATAGGAAAATCGTTGTGACGGCGTCGCGTTTTAGTCGTGACGCCGTCATGAGAGAGAATATTCTAGATAATGGGCTGGGTCGTGTACTCTGACGCCGTCGTGAGATCCAGTGACGCCGTCTTGGTCTTCGTTGTGACGGCGTCACGTTGTATTGGTGACGCCGTCTCCAGCTGCTGAGAACATTATCTTGAGTGATGTTGGTGTAGGTCCGTAGTCTTGTCCGTTTCTTCTCCAAATGAGCCCAAGTCACGTGTAATTCTTCCAAATGTCTTCCAAATGCGAAATACCTGAAAAGGAATGATTAAGTACCTATTTTGGGCATAAATGCACGATTTAGGGGGTTAAACGACCCCGAAAAAGTGTATAAAATGACACCTCATCAAATACCCCTACACTTGGGATTTGCTTGTCCTCAAGCAAATGGGCTTTTCTACCTAGACAATAACAATATGAGGGTCATTTTACCTACTCTTTAAAAGTATTTTACAACACAACCTTCTAGACCTCGTAATTAAAAGCACGGAAAATATATACTAGCACCTCACATAAGTGTTTGAGGATTCTCTCTTTTACTCGATTGTATAATAAATTATAACGTATAGGGAAACGAAAAATCAACACTCATTACCTGTCATAGCATATAAATTACCATAGGCTTGGTAAAGGATCAAACCTCTACCGCTAGGTGCAAGCATTATTCATTACTATCTAAGAGGTCTTTTAAAGGGTTGTGGGGTATAGGTGTAAGATAACATATAATGGAAACGAAAACGGATGGGATACATTTGGGTGGCTTTGGGTGAATTTGGAGTGGAAGGGTTAGCTAATTATTTACATGAATACACTTTGGTTTGGTTGCTAAGCCAAGACTCAGACGAAGATATACAAACTCTACACAACTCTACATCAATCTCTTTCTTTTTCTTTTCTATTTTTTATACCATAATACATCACTTGGGGTTTATAACACGTACCCCTACACTTGAGCTTTTATATGCTTGATATTTACAATCTAACTAATGACCCAATTTGAGGTGGATCAAAATAACATGGAGATCATTTAACAAACATATGGGGGTATTGACTTAACTTTTCTTCCCTATTCTTCCGTGAAATAAATACTACCATGAATCCCTGTAACAACCCCAAAATGGATCGCAGCGGATTATGGGTCTGGGGATGGTACATCATAGATCAATAACACAAGATAATATAAGAACGACCAAAAAGTCGTTTAAAACTGATACATTAGATTTAGCAAAGTGTTTGATACAAAAGCCCGAAGCTTTACTTGTTCAAAATACAAAATACAAGATTCTAGCTCATAACCATTTATCCTAAAATGTAATGCAACTAAATCTTTAACATGTGACATCCAAAATATATAAGTAACAATGTATCCCTTGCACCTCGTGCCTTATTGACCTCCTAAAAAACATTACTTTAAAACGTCAATATATTGTTGTGTGAATTCATAGGTTTATAAAATGTATAATGTAAGACCGCAAGATCTCCCCATGATAATGCAACAGATGCAAACATCATAAAATGAAATTATGTTTTCCTAAGCTCATGACATTGAAGCTCGACATGTATGAAATGCAATATAAATGGCCAACATTGCCCGTGATGATGTTCTAACCCGCAACATCCTATGTCCGACATGGTATACGTTTATTGTCCGACAAACTGACACAGTGAGCTTGACTCACCCAAACGGGGATGTCAATCCCAAATAGATCTATTTATAACATTCGCGCTCACAACAGTAATTGACAGTTCATGATAATGGGCGCAGATGGGTTATCACTACTTAGGCAAACACGTAATCGTAATGTAAAATGTCCACTTGTGTCTAATTGTAAAACATGCATAATATTCTCACCCCAAAACTTATAAATCATTAAAGTGTAAAATGTGGGACTATGAACTCACCTTGAGTAATGAATATCAGATTATATCACAGAAAATGCGTCAGATAAACGCCGAATGCAACCTAATTAATTATAGGCCATATAAGTACCAAGCATTTTGAATAACTACTACCATATATAATTATATATAGATACATCACCATCTAATTGAGTTTGTGAAATCGTAATTATAAAGTTAAAACGTTTATAAACATTTCATTAGTAAAAACGACGTAACTTTATCGTTTTAAGCCCGTTTCTTACGTTTCTTATGTCCACGCTTTCGTATTAAGACATGTTATCTAAATATTACATTTTCATATTTTTAATCCTCTGGCGAACAGTGGTTTTTATTGTTCATGACAGTTTATAATTTTTTTTATAAACTTTAATTACCGTAAACTTGCGAAATTCATAACTCCTTCGTTATTGATCGAAAAATTATGATTCTTAATGTTTTGGAATCCTAAAAATATGTGTGATCTGAAAAAATAACCAACCTTATATATAATTAGTATTTTGTATCTTGTTTTTATAAAATTTATTTTATAAACCCGTTTATTATCGTATAACTTGTAAATTACGTATCTCCTTCGTTATCAATTGGTTTTTCGAGTTTCTTACCTTTTTGGAATCCTCATGGGATGTATTATTTTATTAAAATAAAAAATAAATAAGTTATTTATTCAAATTTGATTAGAATGTTTAACGTTTCTTGCTTAAAACATGTTTAAACCTAGTTTTCTAACTTTTAATCTTAACCATCTTGTTACAAGTCCATTACAATACTCATTATCACATGTCTTACATTCCT
>BQNB010062639.1:0-36000 GCA_026074375.1 Tanacetum coccineum
TCCATTTTCCGAAAGATTTCTTGGTAAGCTCGGCACGCCTCTTCTCTTGTGATTGTAGAATCATCGTATCCGTCTTCTTTTATAGCAACATACTCTTCATCATTATTGAATGAATATTTGATCTCATATATCTCCTTATATTGCACACCGACATTTCATGCACTTCACATAATTCTTTACTCTTATTATCTCCATGATTTATCTCATAAGCATCATCGTAGTTTGCATTAATGTTCCACTGTCTCATCTGTTCGTAACGTGACTCATCATCATCTTCTTTGATAAATCCTTCCATGATAGCTTTATTTCTTAAAGCCTTATCTTTAAGTTCACTATCTTCCAAAGCCTCATACCACTCGTAATCCTGATAATGGAGTTGGTTTCTAATAATGTAAGTTCCTAGTAAGTTTCCTCCATTACAATATCCATCATTCATCCAACTACATGTTGGCCATTCCGAACATCCAGTCTTATAGTTGAAAGGCTTACAAGTATGTTTAACTGGTGTGGGTTTGGTCCAAACTTCAGCGTTAGTCCAAGGCTTCTCATCTACCCATGGTACGTCCTTGTTCCATTCAAAGATCCAATCATCCTTGTAATCTTCATAGGTTCTAATTCCCTCAATGTCCTTAGTAAGTAAGTTTGGATCAATTTGTAAAAGATAGTTAAATTCTTTAAATGCCTTGCACATAGGTGTTTCAAAATCAAATAAATTAGTGTCGATCCTAAAGACTTCAGCAACTTCATCCATATCATCAGAAGATTCTTCATCAGTGAGCTCAACTTCATCATCTCCTCTAATCCAGTAAATCCATAATGCTTTCATAGTATAATGATCCATTGTCTTGTAGTTGAAATTTTTTGATCCCAACCATTCAGTAAATGCAACATCAGACGGATCATATCCCATGTCATCATCAGCTTCATGCTCCGAATCATCATCTATTTTCGAGTCACACGGGATATTAGCAACTTCAACTTCATATGTGAATAAATTATCATCCATTCTGCTTAATCGATTGACTTCATTGTTGAAAACTTCAAGTTGTGTATCGCAAGTGAGCGAACCATCTTTGACCTTAACATCCTTAATTTTCTTGAACTCTCCTTTGATAACCTTTGTCATTCTTACTGAAAAATACCCAGAAAATTATCAGTAGAACCAGCAGGAGAAAGGTATTAAAAAAATTTGGGCTTTAAGTTCGAGAATGGAAAAGAACTTTATCAGATGATCGATACACTGTATTCAATAGAAGTGGATACGCCGTATTAATCAGTTGAATGAATACGCTGTATTGGACATAAAGTTGGATACGCCGTATCTGATGGAAGTGGATACGCCGTATTAAGCTATCGACCAGAACAGTGTATTAGCAAAATAATTAAATGCGCAAACATATAAACAAGCAAACTAAACTAACAAATATACAAAAATATACAGAATATACAAGAATATACACTAATCTAAATTACACTACTCCTAAGGGTTAGATCTAATCTAATGTTAAAAACCAAAATATCAAATAAAAATTAAGATTAATTTTCACTCCCCGGCAGCGGCGCCAAAAACTTGATGTGTCGTTATGCGGTGTATATTTTATTGATTCAAGTTTTAAATTTATATTTTGCCGACTAAACCAAAAATAACACTTTAAACGTGTCAGTGTCCCATCCCGGTAGAAAGTTTTCGTGGTAAGTAGGGCGTCGAACACTTGAAGTGAGGTTAAATCTATCAATTTAATTAATATCTTGGTTATCTAATCTATGTTAATTCTATCCTATTCTAAACCTATGTCAATCCTAATCCTAATTCTAACAGGATAAGGAGGGTTTTTAGCCTGAGAGACTGGCACTGTTTGGTTGGTGACTACAATCAATTCAAGGCACTTCAACCCACGCAAGCAAATAAACAAAAGATAAAAGAGCGGTCGAGCCAAATATAAGAAAACTATATCAACCATTATTAATCCGATTAGAAAGTTGGTTTGTTTATTTAGTGCAATGATTTCTTCTCACGAGGCGGTATATCATTTTTAAGACTTAGGCGTTACATCATCCTAAGACGTAGACACATTAATTATGTCACAATTAAAGCATCCGTATAAAGAATCCTTATTTGCTGATTATAATCTATCTTAGGGATTAAAGCAATGGTGATCTTGTTAAACCCTAGGTCATGAACATTTACGACCGACTCTTACCGCTTAATGGCGATTTATACACTAGTAGTCCACTTGTCCAACTATCCAATGGAATTAGACTATGGACAAAGTTATTTTACGTTTCCTTTTCCTGATTACGTGTTGCCTAAGTAGCAATAACCACTAATGCCCGAATTACATGAACCGTCAACTTGCTTAACGACTGTAGTGGTTAAGTAAGCGCGAATGTTGTAAATAGATCTATTGGGAGTAATTATCCCTATCCGGGTAAGTAGCGCTTACTAGATTCGGAGGTCTCGAACAAACGGATATATACTGATGTAGAAGTTTTAACACACGTAAAAATATATATAAAATATAATACTTTAAAAGAGTAATTAAGAAAATTACCAAGTTACCTTTGATTACAAAAATATATATAATATATTATAAAATACGTATATTTAACCAGGCAAATATGATCACCCAAGTCGTTTCCCCACGACTATGAAATGAATCCTCGTATAATTCCAATTATGATTTGAATAAGAAAATAGATGATTTGATAAGCTATGATTACTAAATAAAAAGCAATTATTAAAAATTGAACAATTAAAGGCAATTAAACATTTAAAATGATTAAAGGGAAACAAATATAACGCGACAATTAAGCAAGTAAACTAATTTTAACCCCTAAAAAAATGTAAACTAAAATTCTAAGCCTAAATTAGGATAAAAGAAAATTTTAAGAAAAATAAAAATATTTTTTAGATTATTTTTGAATTTTTTTATTAATTAAAAACTATTTAAATCTAATTAAATCCTAAAAAAAATAGAAAATAATTGAAATTATATTTTTCCTAAGTAAAATAAGTAAAAAGAAAATTTTAGAAAAAGAAATTACTATTTTTGGCTTTTTAGTTTAAAAGATATGATTTTTCTAAAATTTAAACTAATTAAAAACTATAAAAATAATAAAACTATTAAAAATTAAGTCCTAAAAATTTTATAAAATTTACACTAAATAAAGAAAATGTGCAGAAATTTTCTAAAAATAAAAGCCCTAATTTTTATCTTTTTAAAAAAGTTTAATTAAACTAATTAAAATCTAAACCTAACTAATTAATCAAAATTATTAAACTAACATAGACTTAACTGAGGACTAATGGAGTTAGTCCTTAAAGGACTAACAGTGTAAACTAAAAGGACTAACGAAGAAAACTAATAAATCTTAAAAGTTTCACTATTTACCCTGAGGCCCAACCCGATTGCAACAATGGTCCTATTAAGCCCAATTATAAGGTGGATTTTCAAAACTGTTATCATAAAAAACTTATAAAGCCAAAGCTGTAGAACAAGTTAGAGTGAACAAGTTTAACAAAAGCACCTTGAGCTGAAAACCACAAATAAGCTCAAAAACAGCTTATTAATAAGCTGTTTACAGTGAAAGGGGGTTTCCCTTTGATTTTTACTTTATAAGCTGCATTAAGCTCAAATGAAGCTCAATTTTGAAAACAAAAGAAGATGTAGAAAGCTTATAATGTGTTTATCCTAGAGATTAAAAGCTCATTGACCTAGAGATATCTTTAACCAACTGAAATTAGTAATGAAAGTGACAAACTTAGGTACAAGCATGAAAAGCTCAAAATCAGTTAAAGCTTAAATACTTAAAAAGCCAATTCAGAAGCTAAACTTTTGCTAACTTATCAAACACCTTATAGACAACTTATTTAAGCTAAAAAAAATAGTTACTACAGCTATTCTACGATTAAAAGCTTAAAACAGATACTACTATTTTTGATCATTTTTGATTTTTGTGACACTAAATTCTACATTAAGCTACGCAATTATAAACTAAGCTACCTATAAGCTTATCCTAACCTAATGTATTGAAATAAGAAGAAATAAGGACATAAGCACAAGCCATAAGCTGGAAAAGCAAAGTAAGCACTTAATGAATCTATTAAACCAAACATCCCTATTGCCTACTCTGAACATAATTTTTAAACTAAAAGGGAGAAAATAAGCTAAAAAAATATTACCTACTGAAAGGCAAACTAAGATACTATATGAAAAAGCTTCTTGGATTAGTTTGGACAACTAGAGCTTATTAAAAAAAACTTATTGAAAAGAGGTAAAACAGACAGCAAAGCTGAGTCTGCATTTTAAAATGAAAGTCAAATGGCTGATTTTATAAGCTAAGACAGAATGATGAAATAGAACATTTTTCTAAAAACCAATTCAGATTTATTAACTATGATATTAAGCAAACTATAACCTAAAATAAAAAGCTAAGAGCTGAATTATCCCTAATGAAACTTGACTTAAGATTTACACTATTTACCTAAATTCTACTGATACAATGTTGCAGAATGTCCACAAAACTCTACACTATAAATGCAACCTAATTTACTACTTACATGCTAAATCCTTTATAATATAAGACTAAGCATTAACAAATAAGATTTCATCAGCTGATCTATTAAACGTAAGCCCACTCAGACTTAACCAAAACTGAAGCTTAACCTATGAAAAACTAAAAACTTATACTAGCTAATTCAGACAATTCTAAATTAAAGCTTAAAAATGGCACCCCTAAAAACCGACAAATCCTTAAACAACACTAACCTAAGTTAGTGCAGTATGCCAAACACCCCGTAAAAATCCTAAAGATCATTTTGGCTTATGAACTTAAGATCTAATGAAACAAACTTAGATCCCAGATATCAGACATCAGTTATTAAGCCTAATAAGTAATTAATAATAAGCAAATAAGATAGATCATAATAAGCTAAGTTATTCTATTATTTAGGACCTTTTTTATGATTTAACACTATCAAACTAAAAATAATAATAAACGAGTAAAGGAAAGTACCTTAAATTCTCACTAAACAAGAATTGTAAGCTCAATAAGAGCTTATCCACCAGCTTATGAGCTTAAAAAGCTTTTAAAAAAAATTAAACTGTATTGAGCTGTATTGAATGCATAAACCTAATCTAACCTACTCCTGACCATCAAGACTAAACCAAAGCTGAGATAACTAAAGCAGCCATCCAATTCCATTGTTATCTCAGCTTATTAATCTTAAGGTAGCTTATTAGAGCTTTAGAGAGCTTATTAGCAAATTTTGAATACAATTTATCATAAAATGATTAAAGTAAAGACAGCATTTGAAAAGAAACTTAATTATACTGATTGAAACAGAAATTACACTTTAAAAAAAAAAAGCTAAAACGATTATAAGCTAATATTAGACTCTCAAAACTATAAAAACTACACTCCATTTTTTGACTTGAGGGCTCCTTTTATATGCTTGATATGAACATCCCAGCTTCAGAGATCTCTCGTCATCCAAGCTTGAATCCAATCCCTCCATTCTTCCCTTCCTTATGATCTAGGTTTTAAACCATTGGATCAAGTATATACACACACGGATTGCCAGCGTGGCAATCCGTGATGTGACTCCTTGTGTTACTTTAGTGAGTACCTCAGAAGTAAAACCATCATTTCCTTGTGCTTTTAGTTATCCTACGTGGCATACCCCATGTGGGTTTAGACCAATTAGCTTGAGTGATGATGTAAGACCTTGCCAGCTTAATCCTTATAACTTGAATTGTCCTTTGTACCCTCGATTTTGAAAAGCCCCTTGTTTTGACTGTGGTAACTAGCGAAGGAGATGATGAATAGTGCCCACATTTTTCCTGCTTGTTTTAACTGCCACAAGGTAATTCATTTTAAAGTTTGGACTTATTGCACTTTAGTCCTCTGGTTTATATAGCACAAGTGAAGTGTAAAATAGGTTATAGGAATGACAGAAATGGTCCTTGTGGTTTATTAATAAGGGTAAATGGGCTAGTATTTGGGCTTTGAATTGGGCCTTGGGTTTATTAAATATCCGGGTAGGGTTTTTATAGGGATCTGGGCCCAATGAGAGGTGAGGGGTCATTTTTGGACTATTTTGGGCCTTGTTGACTTTTGTTGACCATGATTTGACCACTTTGACTGAGGGTTTGACTTTTTCATGGCTTTGCTTCCGGTTTTTGTATAAAACACTCTCACCGTTGCTCGTGTCCGTCCTTATTGCCCGTTTTTGAAACGTTTTTTCTTGTAATTTTTCTGAGTATATCCGTAACCTGC
Source organism: Tanacetum coccineum (assembly GCA_026074375.1). NCBI lineage: Eukaryota > Viridiplantae > Streptophyta > Magnoliopsida > Asterales > Asteraceae > Tanacetum > Tanacetum coccineum. The sequence continues at coordinate 6,280 of BQNB010062639.1, forward strand.
ACACACAAAAGCACAAATACAAGCATAATTTTTTTGTTGCCATTTTGGTTTGTTTGGGGTTTATTAGGTTATTTTCATGGTATACAGGATATGTGATAAATTTACACTTATCAATACCTTGTCGATTTCAATAAGGTGAATTCTTGGTCCGATATACTTTATGGCTAGTAATATTCTATTTGGCATAGAATAATGCTTTATTTAATTAAGCTTCGGTGTCATGAGCTTAGGGCAATAGTAAATACATTATTTTTATGTGAAGTTGTATCTGTTATAACTGTCACGTGCGTACTGTGAACTTGTGGTCCACCTTTAATACTAAACTTAAACCTATGAATTCACTCACTTATGTTTACTATTTTTAACAATGTTTTTCTCAGGGCTTAGCTTGATGTCTTTGCTTGCTATATGGAGTTGCCCTTGCATTGGATCGATTTTCAAGAATTTGTTAGTATCTATGATAATAACGTTGTTTATTTCAAAACTTTAATCGCTTCTCTGCATATTATCTTTAAAACCTATGTAAACTTTATCTATTTTTAGCTTAATGCGAACGATGTTGGATTTTTAACACGTTACCCTTAGAAAGGCGTCTTTTGTATCTTGTGTGATGTGTATTATGACGTCACGCCCCCGAACACATGTATTCTGTCTAGGCACCGTTTGGGGGCGTGACAAATTGGTATCCAGAGCCAAGGTTATAGAAACCAGTATATAATTTAGTACTGTCTATAACCAAGTATATAACCTCCAGTGCATACATGCTTATATATGTATCTAAAAATAATAGAATTTTATATATGTATATATATATAAGTGCAATTTGTATCTCATATTGCCATAATTACTTTATACATCATTTTGCCTTGAGCCTACTATGATATGGGTTTACCTCTGTCCTGGTTTATCTTTTCTCTACGTTTACGTCTGCCTTACGTATATTTCTTTTTTTTATAGAAGTTGTCTATATAATACTAATTTTTTCCTAAGACATTGTGAGTGGCACAATGGTCTCTAAACGTTTCTAAAGGCATCGTGAGTGATACGATGATAAATAAAACTATTTCATAAATTTACATTATACTATTTTACATAACATCAAAACTTGTCACAGTCTTCCGACTCTATGTTACCGTACTATCCAAACCCGAATGCAAGTTGAGCCCCCGTCCCTCACCTTTGAAACTCCTACGTCGTCTCATACTGTCACCTAGAAGCATACCGATAAGTTAAACATGACTTTAAATCGTCAGCTTGCAACATTTCATCGTTAGGACACGACTTTGGGGAAGCTGACTTACTTTATCTTTCTTTTACTTCTTTTAATTTTGAAGAGAATGTCGGCATCGAGACAAGGAATGACTTCTACGGAGATTAACCAGATTGTAGCTCAACGAGTTAGTGATGCTATTGAAGCTATCGCTATCTACGAGACAAAAATACGCATGACTCATGATCTGATGAATCAGATCATACGACAAGAAATCGCGGTAGAAAAGAATACTAATAACAAGAGGAAGTTTGAGAAACAACCAAAGGATAACCGTGTGCCACGAAAACCACCCTGCAAGAAATTGGGTGTGACAAGAGCTTACACTATTGGAGCCAATGAAAGGAGGGCTTATGTTGGGAATTTACCTTACTGCAACAAGTGTAAGTTGCATCATGTTGGGCCGTGTATTGTGAAGTGTAATAACTGTATGAGGGTTGGCTACATGACTAGGGATTGTAAGCCATCCGTAGCTGCAATGAACCAGAGAACCCATGGGGAAATTCCAAAGGCCACCATTACTTGCTATGAATGTGGAAGGTTGGGACATTTTAGAGATGAATGCCAGAAGTTGAGAAATCAGAACCAAGTGAACCAAATTTAGAAGGTAAAAGCTCGCGAGAACTCTAGTGTCGTCAAAGACAAGACTAATGCTTAAGAAGAGATCTTCCCGCCTTACCTAGTGACCTATGTCAAAGTCTTCCTAGACTATATTCGCATTAATACTTTTCTATAAAGTTTGTTGTATAGAGTGGATGTTTTAAATTTCCTATTAATGTATGTGTCATGACGATTCCATCAGCTACACTTAATTTCTCTATTTATTTATGTAAGCTACTCCTTAAATCGTTCCCAACTTATAAAATCATTTCGCTTCTATCATTTTATAAATTATTCTTGTGTCATCTCGTAAACAATTTCATTGTTATGTTATAAACCATTTCACTATCATTTTATAAATTGTTTGCTATTATCCCATAAACAATTTTGTCATCATATGAACTATTTCATGGTCTTTTGTAAACTATTTTGTTGTCACTTTATAAACTATTTGGTTGTCAACTCGTAAACTAAATGTTACTATGATTATAAACCCCTACTATCACATTGTCAACTGTCCCATGATTGTCCCGTAAACTGTTTCAATATCACCTCTTAAACTATTTTACGCAATCCTACAAAATAATCTCATGTCATTATATAAATTACTTTGTATTCGTCTCTACGAACTGTTTTGCTACCTTATGAACCATATTGTTTATACCATATAAATTTTTAAACATAACACTAGCTTGACGAAATAAGTATTCCATCGTTAGTCCTTATTTATACATAGCCTGATCACCTATGTATAATTCAAGAAGGACCACGTCATGCTAAGAGTATTCACCATAACATTTTGTCAATTTACCTTCACCTTCCATTTCTAGTTTCTTTTCTCTTCATTACAATTTCAAAGGGGATATTTTCTTCCTCGAATTCGGGTTTTGCCAATATTTTGCGTGTGTATTGTAAGTTGTGTTGGTCATGTGTATTCGTATTCGTAAGTGTCATAACTAAGTGGACTTTCTCAATTTTATTATATAGGAATATTATACCCTTAGCCGAGAGACTAAAATCACGTCACTTGTAGTCATGGTAGTTACGGATTTTAGGATTCTAGAACATAATAGACTTATCCTCATTCGTTGGGTTAGAATCAAGAAAATTAGGAAATTTCTTCACTGTCCAAGTTTCTAATGGTCATGAAATAAGGCAAAGGGCATAATCATTGCAAATACCTAGAACCTAGCCGACATAAATATCGTACTCACACTTTTTATCCTTCTAAGTGATATCGTCCCATCTATCTTAGACATTAAGTACCCTATTGAGCTAGTTAACGGAAGGCTAATAGGAACTAATTCCGTGCTTAGAGGTTATACGTTAGGACTATTAGGCCACCCATTCAATATCGACCTAATGCCAGTAGAACTTGGTAGTTTCAACGTCATCATCGGCATGGATGTTTAGCAGAATGCATCATGCGTGATCGTCTTACGAATAAAAAGGTTGTCAGAATTCCCTTTGGAGATGAAGTTTTGATAGTCCAAGGTGATAGATGTGGCGGAGGAAAGAAGTCGAAGTTAAGCATTATATCGTGCATCAAAACCCAGAAATGTATTGAGAAAGGTTGCCTAATTTTTCTAGCGCAAATGACGAAGAAGGAAATCGAGGACAAGTCGGAGGAGAAGCGACTTGAGGACGTGCCGACTGTACGAGACTTTTTAGATGTTTTTCCAGAAGACTTACCTGGATTACCACCAACGCGACAAGTTGAATTTCAAATCGACTTGGTCCCTAGTGCTGCACCTGTGGCACGAGCCCCGTATAGATTTGCACCGTCGGAACTGCAAGAACTGTCTACTCAACTATAAGAATTTTCTGACAAAGGATTTATAAGACCGAGTTCCTCACCCTGGGGACCCCGTCTTGTTTGTCAAAAGAACGACATATCTTATCGGATGTGTATTGACTACTACCATGAGATGAACAAGCGCTTACTATGACGAAACGATATCCACTTAAGGAGAATCGATGATTTGTTTGATCAGTTGCAAGGGTCAGGAGTCTACTCTAAGATCGACCTAAGATCTGGTTATCACCAACTCAGAGTTTGGGAGGAAGACATTCCAAAGACAGCGTTTAGGACACACTACGGTCACTATGAGTTTCAAGTGATACCGTTTGAACTGACCAACGCACCGGCAGTATTCATGGATCTGATGAATCGGGTGTGCAAACCATACTTAGATAAATTCGTGATCGTTTTTATTGATGACATCTTGATCTACTCCAAGAGCGAGGAAGAGCATGCAGAACCTCTTAAGTTAATTTTGAAGTTGCTTAAAAAGGAAGAGTTGTACGCCAAGTTTTCGAAATGCGAATTTTGGTTGTCAAGGGTATAGTTTCTTGGTCACGTGATTGATAGTGAAGGAATTCACGTGGACCCAGCTAAGATTGAGTTAATCAAGGATTAGGCATCGCCCAAGACTCCGACAGAAATTCGTCAATTTCTAGGTCTTACTGGCTATTACCGATGATTTATCAAAGGTTTCTCGAAGATGGCCAAACCTATGATGATATGACTCAGAAGAACGTGAAGTTTGATTGGAGTGATAAGGCAGTAGCTGCATTTCAACTGTTGAAGCAGAAACTGTGTAGTGCACCGATCTTGGCTTTACCCAAAGGTAGTGAAATCTTAGTGGTTTACTGTGATGCTTCTCGTAAAGGATTGGGCGCAATTTTAATGCAAAGGGAGAAAGTCATAGCCTACGTGTCACGCCAACTTAAGATTCATGAGAAGAATTACACTACATGTGACTTAGAGCTAGGAGCTGTAGTGTTTGCTCTCAAAATGTGGAGACACTATTTGTACGGCACGAAATGGGTTGTGTTCACTGATCACAAGAGTTTGCAGCATATTCTAGATCAGAAAGAGTTGAACATGAGACAACGTAGATGGTTAGAGTTGTTGAGTGGTTATGACTGCGAGATTCGTTATCACCTAATAAAAGCGAATGTGGTGGTGGATGCCTTTAGCCGAAAGGAACAGAATAAGCCACTACGAGTTCAAGCTTTGGTTATGAAGATTGGTCTAAACCTTCATGTACAAATTTTAAACGCTCAAGTTGAGGCAAGAAAGGAAGAGAAATATAGAACTGAAGATTTGGGTGCTATGATCAAGAATCTTGAGCCACGTGCTGATGGAAAACGTTATGCTTAAATGGGATAAGTTGGACACCTTGTTGAGGTAATTTAAGGGAGTTGATTATGCATGAGTCGTATAAGTCAAAATACTCAATTCATCTTGGATCGGACAAGATGTACTAGGACTTGAAGAAACTGTATTGGTTGCCGAATATGAAAGCAAAAATTGCCACCTACGTCAGTAAATGTTTGATCTGTGCCAAAGTTAAGGCCGAATGCCAAAAACCATTCGGTTTGTTGGTTCAACCTGTGATCCCGGTATGGAAGTGGGAGAACATTACTATGGATTTTGTTACTAAGTTACAAAACATCGTTCTATCAAGATACCATTTGGGAAATTTAGAACCTACACATAAAGACTCTCATTTTTTTATACCCAATGAAGGAAACCTATTCGATGAACAGTTAATGAAGACAATACCTTTTTGAAGGAAGTAGCTCAAGACATGGTGTGCCAATTTTGATTATTTCTGATCGAGATAGTAAGTTTACATCTCATTTATGGAAATCTTTGAACCAAGCCCTTGCTACTCAATTGGATATGAGTACTACTTATCACTCGCAGACGGATGGTCAAAGTGAAAGAACCATCCAAACTTTAGAGGACATGCTGCGTGCTTGTGTGATTGATTTTGGGAAAGGTTGGGATAGACACCTACCTTTGGTGAATTTCCTACAATAACAGTGATCACACGTAGTATCAAAGTTTGAATCGTTTGAAGCTCTTCTGGCCCGAAGTGTCGATTCGCCTATTGTTGGGCTGAGGTTGAGACTCTCACTAACTGGTCTACCAAAATTGTTCAATTGAAACCCTGAGAAGATCATTCAGATCAAGAAACAAATTCAAGCTGCACGAGATAGACAGAAGAGCTACGCCGATAGGAGACGTAAGCCATTGGAATTTGAGGTTGGAGATAAAGTCATGTTGAAAGTGTCGCCATGGAAAGGGGTGATACTTTCGAAAATGGAGGAAGCTGACCTCATAACGCTCGCTATAATCGGACCTTTCAAGATCTTGCTAAGTGGGAACGCTTGCTTATCGACTTGAACTACCAGAGCAATTGAGCCAAGTTTATAGTACTTTTCATGTTTCCAATATGAAGAAGTGTCTCATAGATGAACCACTAGCTATTCTGTTGGATGAAATCTAGATTAATGACAAGCTTAATTTCATTGAAGAACTAGTTGAAATTATGGACCGAGAAGTTAAACGGCTAAAGCAAAGCCGCATTCCAATCATGAAGGTCTGTTGGAATTCGAGACGAGGGCCCGAGTTTACTTGGGAGCGCGAGGACCAAATGAAGAAAAAGTACCCTCATCTTTTCGTTAACCTTGAATCTACGTCTTAAGCTTTAAGGGAAAAATCTTTTAACGGGGGAAGAATGTCACACCCCAAAAATTTTAGGTCAATATTTTAAACTTTTCTGATCATTATTTTTTACTTTTATACGTTACGTTTGAATTTGGCAGTTTATCGGGAAATTAACCCGCGTAAATCTGAAAAACGTTATCGGGCGCGTGCCGACTTAGGATTTTGATTAGTTTAGATATTATATGAATTATTTTATCTTTTCTTAGTGTTTCGTATTTTGCGATCACTCTCGGTATTTATTTTACGCTTTAACGTTTAAATTACGTTTTTCGCGTTTTGACCTAACAGAACCCCGAAAACTCAAAATCTTTTTTCGTTGTAACACTTTAGTGAACGTCCATATCATCGTTGATAATACCCACCAGTTTTATCCCCATCATCCCCCATGTCCAATCTTGCTGTCTAACACCAAACCACATGCAGCCCATACTACTTGACATTAACCTTCTACCAGATCATCCAAATGAACCTCCGCAACCAGTGAGCATGAAAGTCGACATAGAAAGGAGGTCACCACCAGCACATATCTTAAGAGAAGGCTAGCAAATGTGATTCTTTTATGGACTCATGCAACCTTTGACTTGAAATTCAAATCTATGACGTAATACATGAACCTAGATCAAAAAAATGAACCATATGGTCCTTGTGGGTGAGTTTCGGCCGAACCACACACACAAACACACTTTTGGTGTGTGTTGGTTGCTTACATGGTCATGTGGTGACTAAAAACGCTAACTCGTGGCCTATAAATACATACTAATATCACACACTAGGTCATTTCTTATTTTCCAAGCCTCATTAAAATTTCACATCTCTCTTTCCCCCTCTCCCTAACTCAAAGCCAACTAACACCCTTTATAGGGTTTTTATATCTTTGATTTCTAGCAAGATCCAAGTATACAAGGTTCATTTCTAAGGTTATGTAATGTGTTTGCAAGTATTGGTTCTTTGATTTTACGGGTTTTCGCCAAGATCTACAAATTAGGGTTTGGTTATTATTTGGAGTTTTTAAAGATCTAGTGATTTTGGGTTTAGATCTTGTGATTTCTCTACTTGTTCTTCATTCTTGTAAGTGTCTTGAATCTTTTATTGTGATCTACTTATGTTTTTTATATATGTTCAAGATCCATACATCCACATGTTGTGTTTGAATTTTTTGAAAGACTATAAAAAAAGATTTTATAATTAATGATGTTGCTTTGTTTCACTTATTTAATTATATGTTCTTGGTGAGATGAAAGTTGGATGCGTGTTGCAACAATAGAAATGAAGGGATTATGTTAGTTTTAGGTTTTGTTTTTTTATATGGATTAGTTTGAATAGGAGATAGCTAGAAAAAATGCACTATGTAATGTTTGGGTGGATTTTGGCTGTGTTTTTGACAAAAAGTGCTTGCTGATCCGAAATGGTTTTGAGGTTTTGAGCGACTTAGGAATGTTTTCATTAGGCATAAAAGTAGTTTTTTGAAGAGCTCGTTTTGAGTAGATAGATTTTCATATATCATACACTAAAATTAGACTAAAACTGACCAGTTTAGCCAAATGAAACTTGAAACATTTTTTCGACAAAACCGAATGAATAGTTGCTGATGTGAATAGTAAAATAGGTTTTCTGACACTATCAAATATTTTTGGACTTTCTAAACACTAGCAAAACATATAGTAACACATATATATATTGATTAGTACCATTTAAAGACGTCGTTAACATATTTTAGTAAAAAGCGTTAAGGTTACTAAAAATAGTAAGTTTGGTAAAAATTTAGCGGAACGGACATAGAAGTTAAGCGATTAAGGCTAGTTTGTGCGTTTTGAAAGTATGGAAACTTAATAAATAATGGACGAATTACGTCCCGAAACTAAAAAATTTCCTAAAATAGAAACAAAGCAAAAATAGTAATTTTTGGTTTAACACCGCCAACTTAAAACGAAAAACTATATGATTTTAATTCGTCATGATTTGATAATCAAACCAAAGCAAACACATATTTTTGGTGATGAACATATTGTGCAATTCTTGGCATACTTTCCGTGTTTCTAAGACGCGTTATTATTCTAGGTCGCGGCTAGATTTTTATATCATCTTGTACTTGCGTGATTTATCATTTCCTCATCTTGCTAAGGTAAGTTCATAGCCCCAACCCAGTTTCCTACGATTTACTTTACTATTTTGGAGAGAAGACTTGCTTGCTTTATATAAAAAATTTTTTAAAAAAATTGGGGGGACACAGTACTTTGCAGTTTCCTTTTCCAGATTACGAGTAGCCCTAAGTAGCGAATAGACCACTAATGCCCGAATTATCATGAACTGTAAATTGCTTAACCGATTGTACTGGTTAAGTAAGCGCGAATATTGTAAATAGATCTATTTGGAGTAATTATCCCTATCCGGGTAAGTAGCGCTTACTAGATTCGAAGGTCTCGAACAAACGGATATATACCATGTCGGATTTTCAATAGGTGATCTTGGTCAGATACCTTTAGGGCGAGTAATTCTATTTCACATATAATATGCTTCATTTAATTAAGATTTGGTGTCATGAGCTTAGCGCAACAGTAAATACATTCTTTTTATGTGAAGTTGTATCAGTTATAACTGTCACGTGCGTACTTTGAACTGTGTCCACAATTTAAAATAATACAAACTTAAACCTATGAATTCACGTCAACTTTATGTTGACCGTTTTAAGCCATAGTTTTTATTTTTTCAGCATGGGAGTGCTTAGCTATGGAAGTCTTTGCTTGCTATATGGTGTTGCCTTGCATTGGACCGATTTTCAAGAATTGCTATTATCTATGATTAACATCGTTGCCAAACTTTAAAAACTTTTAATCGCTTCCGCATATTATCTTTAAACCTATGTAAAACTTTATCTATTTTAATTAATGCAATGATGTTGGATTTCAAAACGTAACCCTTTAGAGGTCGTCATATATCTTGGTGATGTGTCTATTACCGTCAACGCTCTCGGACACGTGTATTCCGTCCAAGCCCCGTTTGGGGGTGTGACAATATCCAATTAACTAGTTAAGCCGAACGCGTATCCAACACAATTTTAGAAGGTAAAATTAAGTGATACCTTATGATTCTAGATGTTATAAATTACTATATGGAGAGCTATCCCAGACTCTAGATTTACTTGGTCCGCTTCACTAGATCCAGTTAAATGATAGGTCGCATACAAAAGCCTGTAAACAAGTATAAATTGATAAACATAAACAAGCATTCAACGATAAATCAAGAAATCGAGATAAACAATTACCAACCTATCCAGATCTTCATAAAAAGGTTAATACCCAAGGTATTATCCTTTTCGAGACAGTTATAATAAATACAAGACATTTATTTAGCCAAGGTAAACTAACCAAGTAAACAGAATGATACCAAAAACAAACGATTACTAAGTAAATAGAATTACACGTTGTCACCTATGGAATTGAAAGCGTTTCAACGAACCTCTCCCTGCACTTTTCTCCTCTTAAAATCGACTTTTTATGGTTAATGGTATAGCGAGAATAGTGATTTTAGTACACGTTAAACACGTTTTTGGAGTTTTCTATTTATAAAGGTCTGGAAGACGGTTTCGATACGGCGTGTTCCAAGGATTGATACGGCGTATTAGGGATTCTTGGAGAAGGGACCACGCTTGACATCGTCCAAAATATTCACATATTAGATCTTCAATACAGCGTATTGAGTTCTTCTGATACGGCATATTGATCTCTTTCCTTGTGGTCTTTGGTGAGTGCGAGGCACCGGATAACGCTGTATCTTCCATGATGGATACGTGCGTAATTGGTCTTCAGAATATTAAACTTCAAATACTTCATTAACTCCAGAATTGCGCCTTTATTGCTAATATTCACCAAGTTACTCCCATAATTACTGCATTTCTCAAATATAAACGATTAAGTAACAATTCTTTGCAATAACTATACAAAATGAGTTAATAACATGGGATAAATGATGCTATAAAATAGACGTTATTTGATGTCATCTTCCATGTTGTGGCATAGGAGATTAGGTCACGCAAATATGCGTCTCATTCAATTCGATACATGCTAAGGATTAGTTAGAATTCGAAACTTACCTATCTTAATTTTGATCAACACTTCTACGATGCTTGCAATATTGGAAAACAAGCTCACAAACTAGCCAACAAAAGTTAAGAAATAATAATCTCAATGACTAATGCTTAAACTATCTTCATATGGAACTCTCTTATCAAGCCTCCGTACGAGTTTTAGAGAACCGCTTACACCTTAGTCATAGTAGATGACTACTCTCGGTATAACTTGTACCAGATTCCGTTAAAGGACAAAACCAAAGCTTCGATCAACTGAAATATTTAGTAAGAAAATTTAAAACTAATTATGATGTACAATAATGTCAATAAGAACCAGACCACGTAGGAATTTGATAAGACGTGCAAATTTGGAGAGTTTTATAAAAGCCAATGGAATTACACATACCTTCTCATCACTACGCACTCCACAATTCAAATGGAGTCGGTTTGAAAGGAGAAAAATAGGACACTCAAAAAATGAGTAGGACTATGTGAATGATCAATCGTTACCGACAAATTTTGGTGTAACAGCAGATAGGACACTTCCAACATACAGTTCTCCAACCCTAGATCCTAATTAGAGCTACTTATGAAAACAACCATACGAACTCTTAAAAGGTAGGAAACCTACTCTAGATTACTTTAGAGTGTTTGGAAGAAAGTGCTTCATTTTAAACACGAAAGACTACCTTACAAAGTTTGACCCAAAGTCCAACGATTAGCTTACAGTTACTCGCAAAAGAGTAAACCAACATCATCCTTACAACATACTAGGAAAGTCGAAGAATCACTCATCGTGACATTCGATGAAACTCCTCCACCCTCTAAGACATCACCCTTGGTGGATGATGATTTAGATAAAGAAGAAGAAATTAAGGTTACTAAAAAAACCTAGAAAATGACATTGAGGATGAAACTTTAGAGATTGATGAAATAGTCAATATTAAGGAATCTAGAAACCATCCATTAGAAAATGTCATAGGAACCTTAACCAAAGAACCCTTAGGTCACAAGCCCAAAACCAAAGTAACTTCTTTTGTTTTATATCAACTATAAAACCTAAAAACGTAAATGAAGCCTTAGCGGATGATAGTTGGATAGTCGCCATGCAAGAAGAATTAAATCAATTCATTGCTAACGACGTTTGGGAGTTAGTTCCGCAACCTAGGAATATGAAAATCATAGGAACTAAATGGGTGTTTAGAAATAAGTTAGACGAGAACGGTATTGTTTCTCAAAATAAGGCTAGGTTAGTTGCTCAAGGCTATAATCAGCAAGAGGGCATCGATTATGATGAAACTTATGCCCCAGTTGCTAGACTTAGGTCAATTAGGATACTATTAGCTTATGCTTGCGCTTTAGATTTTAAGCTATTCCAAATGGATGTAAAAAGTGCATTCCTAGATGGTTTTATCAATGAGGAGGTATACGTGGCACAACTTCCAAGATTCGTTGATTTTAAGAAATCGAATCATGTTTATAAATTAAAGAAAGATTTATACGGTCTTAAACAAGCACCCAAAGCTTGGTATGATAGATTAAAAGCTTTCCTTATTAAACATGAATACAAAATGGGAATGGTAGATAACACACTTTTTACTAAGAAAAAAAGTTCAAATCTCATCATCGTTCAAATATATATCGATGACATTATATTCGGCTCAACTTGTCAAGACATGTGTGATGAATTTGCCAAAATCATGCATGACGAGTTCGAGATGAGCATGATGGGTGAACTTAACTTCTTCTATGGATTACAAATAAAACAAATGGAAGATGGTATTTTCTTTAATCAATCTAAGTATATTAAAGAAATGCTTAAGAAATTTAGATTAAAAGATTCTAAACCAATGAAAACCCCATGTCCTCCGATACTAAACTCACGAGAGATGAAGAGTGTGAGTTGATAGATAGTACTAAGTATCAAGGCATGATAAGTAGTTTACTATACCTAACGACAAGTAGGTCTGATATCATGTTTAGTGTCTGCCTTTTTTCTCGCTTCCAAGAGGCTCCCAAAACCTCTCACCTTGAAGCGGTTAAGCGTATCTTCTGATACATTAAAGGCACTACGCCCTTAGGATTATGGTATCCTAAGGGGACCGACATAGAAACCGTAGTATATGCCGACTCTGATCATGCGAGAGATTACGTGGACTGAAAGAGTACTAGCGGTATTTGTACGTTCGTGGAATGTTGTTTGACATCTTGGTTCTCGAAGAAACAAACCGCTCTTGATATATCCACTACCGAAGCCGAATACGTAAGCGCCAGAAAGGCATGTCAACAAACACTATGGATGAAACAAGCTCTTATCGTCTACGAAGTACGACTCGACGACGTTTTAATCATGTGAGACAACAAAGGCGCGATTGACCTTAGCAAAAATCCGGTGCAACACTCTCGTACTAAACACATCGAAATACGTCACCAATTTCTTTGTGATAATGTCCAGTGTTAGCCGTGATATTTAGTAAAGTGATGGTCATTAATCAATCCCGAGCCTTGTATAGGAAAACGTAGTTTTTCGGGAGTTTAGTTAAGCTAGTTGGGCCTAGTTGTCGGGCTCAAGCCCATTTGTGTTAAGATCCGGCCCAACTCAAAGCCCACAAGAATAGTCCTCTCTTGTAACTATTTAAAGCCCTCTCCAAGTGTGGAGAGGGTGTTGCTTCTCATTTTTCTTTTCATGAATAAGTAACCATTTTTCCTTTTTACTTTCTCTCTCTAAAATCTATTTTCCTTATTTTTGTGTTTGGTGATGAAATGATATCCTAACAAGTGGTATCAAGAGCCAAGGTTGGGTGTTGTGATTTGTTTGTGGTAATTTTTTTTAAGCTTATTATTCGGTAATTGGTTTTGTTTTCATTTCGTCATCATTATTTTCTTGCAACAAAGTGTGGTCTATTTTCTCTTTACGTGTCATTCTCTTGCAACAAAGTGTCACTTTCTCTTTTAAGTGTCATTTTCTAGCAACGGTTGAAAGATCACCGAACGAGTGACAAATCTCAAGGACCGAACGAAGTGAAAATCTTGAGCACCGAACGAGTGGAAAACTTAAAGGACCGATCGAATGAAATAACTCAAGGACCGAACGAGTGAATCAACTCAAGGACCGAACGAGGAGAATTTTTGAAGGACCGAACGAGCTCTTTTCTATAGGAACGAACTAGATTTTCCTTCAAGGACCGATCGAGTGAATTCACTTGTGAACCGAACGAGAGGATCGAACTAGTTGATCTCTCTAACTAGAGGATTGAACGAGAGGATCGAACTAGTTGATCGAACTAGTCGTGAGAACCGAACTAGCGAAGGACCGAACTAGCGAAGGACCGAACTAGCAGAGGATCGAACTAGCTCCTTGAACGAGTGTATGAACTAGTTGATCTCTTAAAAACCGAACCAGAGGACCGAAATTAGCGATAGAATCCGAACTAGCAAAGGACCTGAGCTAGCAGAAAAAAGACTCGAACTTGCTAAGGAACGAACTAGCGAAGGGAAAGGAGTGAGTTTAAGGTGTGTAGTTACAGTGAGTGAGTTTTGGTAACCCCGTTTCGTTGATTGGTCGGAATAGTTAATGAGGTACTTATGAAGTGCGTGCCCGTTGGATACCCGAACTAGCAACACCTTCCCACCCCCCCCCCCCCCCCCCCCCCCCCCCCCCCCCCCCCCCCCCGCCACCCTTTACGCAGCTGGGTCCAGTGAGTGTGTATGTGACTGATTGTTCCACGTTAGTGTGGCATTGGTGGGAGGGGGGGTAGCGGGGGTGAGGGGGGGAGGTGGTTTTGAAAGAAGTTTACTAGTCGTGGGGGGAGACGGGGGGGTGGCTTGTGGGTGGTTTTGAAAAAATAGGGTTTGTTGGGGGAATAATATTCTTATTAGATGTGGGTAAATAGTTTTGTGTAGGGGGGTGGATGGGAATATAGGTCTGGGGGGGATTGGGAGTAAACGATTATTGTATGTGTCGATGGCAGGGGAGGCAGTTTATGAAAAGAAAGAAGGGTGGAGGTTATTTGGTTCGTGAGGGGAAACATGGGGATGATGGGCGGAGGATGGGTGGTAGAGATATCTGTTCGCAGAGTCCTTTGGGTTTCTGGACCCCTTTTGCGTATTATAGAATGGTTGGTTTGGGGAAGGGTTAGGCTGTTGGTTGGTGGCCGGGTTAATAGGGGGTGGGCTGTCCATGGGTCACGGGGGGGTATAGTGGTATAGACGGGGAGAGGTTTAGGGGATGAGTTTATTTCAGTTGATGATGCTGGGTGGTTAGATATGTGATTGTTGAATGTGGGTTCTGGGGGGTGGTTGTTTGTTGTATTGTTGTTTTGGATTATGTGGGTTGATGATGGTTGTGGTGATATGACCGATGGGGTTGATTAGACGTGGATGAAATGGAAGGAAGAGGGAGGAAAGGGTATGGTTGTTTTTGTATGGTGAGAGGTGTGGAGTGCGGGAAGAGAGGGGTGGGGGGGGGTTAGGAGATGGTTTGAGTTCGCGGGGGGTAGGGGAGGCATGAGAGGTGTGAAGGGGGGGGGAGTTATTTGGTGGTTTGGTGAAGTGTGGGGTTGTGCTTGTTTTGTCATGGAGTAGAAGTATGGGGGGGTTTTGGTTGGGGGTTTTTGGGGGTCGGAATTGGTGCTGGGGAGTGTTGAGTGGGTGGTAGGTAGCTTGATAAGGAGGGAGATTTTGGGTGAGTTGGTGGGGTTGGTGTTTTGTATTTTATAGTGGAGGGGGTTTTTGTGGGAGATTGGAATTGAGATTGGCGAAGTTTTTTAGGTATGAATGGTTGGCTTGGGAGGTATATGGGGTAGTGTGGGATATTTCTTAGTCCTGGTCAGGGACTATGCGTTATGTGTTCTATGATGGGGGCCTGGTGGGAGTGTTTGGTCATTGATTTTGCGTGGGGTTGAGGTGCTTGATTTGGAGAGGTATATACGTCGGGCTTTTTTTTTTTTTATATGGTGCGTTGATGAGGATGAAATCTTGTAATAGTCACAACTTAGTGGATTCCGTGCTAGGGTTTCACCAAGATTCAACCTATCCTCCCATATGTACCTCTAATTGCTATCTTCCTACAACATCCCATCTACATACTACTACAACCATTACATATCATTCATTCAACCATGAACTACTTGCTGACATCTTACTTATGCCTTTATCAAGTCTTGTTTTGTCTATTCACCTCATACAGATATGGATTTGGGACTGGAGGGGCTTTTTTTTTTTTTTTGGGAGTTGGCTGGGTTCTTTTTGTTTCGTAGCTTCATAAATTACCAAAACACAACCACGGAATATTCATTCAAACCCTCGTAATCGGGCAGGTGTGGCCTCAACCGGGTGTCCCCCCCCTATGAATTTGGGTAATAGACATGACAGATGCGGGATGGTTGGTGCCAATGGTCGGGAGAATTAGTTTAGACTGTATGCTGGGCAAGATTGTTGGGTTATCTAAACGTGGGTATAATGCAAGCTACAGGAATGTCGGGAATCAGGTGTTGTTCAGATGCAGTTTCAGGAATCAGGGCCCTCTAGCGTAGATGTTAAGATTGTTCTGGATATAATAATGAGGCTATTTGTTGCTTTGTTCCAAGGAATTACTAATCAGAATCCAAATGGGATATGTATGTTTTTTGTAAGCAGAACGGACTCTTTCCAACGCACGTGTGGTTTTTTGAGAATGGGAATATTGGTAATCACGATAAGGTGTTACAACCTGCAGTGAGGTTTTGGGTCTGAGTCCTTGCTAGGGTTATGTTCAGTCAGAACCATGAGGTAGGGATGATGCTCTATCTTTATTATAAGTTGTGTTTGCTCAAAGGAAAGATTTGTAGATGTGGATCGGTTCGGTAGGAATCTTTCATTGCTGGGTGTCCGGCGGGAATTTGATGGATGCTTGTTCGGTGCAGCGATATGATTGATAGCAGATATTGAGGTTATTGTGGTGTCTATGCTTACGGAATTGGGGGTGCGGGATTGAGTCTGGTCTGCTTTTTTGCACTTAGCTGATGACGTATTAGGGGTAGTCTGTAGGGATCCCTTGCGCCAGTCTTTGTTTCTAGATCGGTCGGTTATGCGCTGATCAGCGGGAGGGTAATCTTCAGTGGTATTGGAGTGGTGTTTGTGTGTGGGTATATGTTTTCTAAAAAGAGGATAGCTAAACAAGTAAAGGGTGCAGGTGTGTTGTAATGCAGGGTCATTAGTTTTATGATATCTACTGGAACCCACTCCTGAGAAACACCCAAAAATGTACAAAAGAATGATAGTTAATGTTATTCTGAACTGATATAATCATATAGTGCCCTCACTAGTGTGGAACAACCACCGACGGGTGGGGGGAAAAGCAGGGAACAGAAGATTAGGTGGTAGATTTCTTCTTAAAAAATGATCTTGAATATCTGAGAAAGGGAAAGCATGCCTAGACAGAAAGTAATATGCGATCATCACACAGACCAAGACAAAAGGCGCATGAATGTAAAGGTTAAATTAGAAAGGTATGGAAGGACATGGTTCCTGAAGTTAATGTAGCCAATCAAGTATGTCTTATGGACAAGTACGCTGCTTGTGTGAGTGATATCTCAACTGAGGGCCATACGAATCAAAGGTCTAAACGAATACATGATCAACAGGGTGTCCAGGCATGATGTTTACTCAACCATGAGAATTTTAAGTGTGACAAGTGCCACAGTAGACAAGTGGTATGGTTATGGTTACCCGAAGGAGATTGTGGTGCGAAGAGCAGACCGGAAACTTTACAAGTTCATGGAGGGTGAGTTTCCAAGACTTCATCTAAACGACATTGAAGACA
Organism: Tanacetum coccineum; assembly: GCA_026074375.1. NCBI lineage: Eukaryota > Viridiplantae > Streptophyta > Magnoliopsida > Asterales > Asteraceae > Tanacetum > Tanacetum coccineum. The sequence goes on from BQNB010062639.1 coordinate 23,540, forward strand.
TGTTGCTTCTCGTGGTTCAAAACAAGCTCTTTAACCTCGAGGGAGACGTAATTATCGACTTGGAAATTGCTTTACATATGTATACACGAAGGATTGTCATTCAGAAGAGAGTTGAAGACCTTCAACTAGGTGTAGAAAGTTACCAGAAGAAGCTAAACATCTCCAAACCACACACACAAGGAGTTATTTACGAAGGCAAGCTGAAGAGGAAGAGACTGACGCGTACTCATGAGCTATACAAGCTTAGTGATGGCACACTCACTTTAGTTCGTAATACTCTGCAGCAAAGGTTGATAAACTTTAGGTTGGAGTATAACAAAGCCATGAAAAGGAGGTTATGGACCAAGACAGATCAAAAGTGGACTTGCACCATGATTAAAGATATTGATCAATAGTTGCTGGAAAGACGGATTACGAGGAGCTTAGAGAAGTTCGTTGGTGGAAGGGATTATGGGACTGATGTCATATTACTGCAGCAGACAATATGACTATGTCATATTTGGTTCTACTCATTCAGGTCATGTCTCATTAAACAAATCTTGTGAATATGTAAATATGTAGTGTAGAACATAAAATAGGCTTATATTGTGTTCAAGTACAAATTTTCATGAATTTTTCATTAAAGTTAAAAAAATTCAAATTATGTACTCGACACCATATAATTCCCTCATAAATTGAGGGGGAGCATTAAAACGTTCCTAATAAGACTTGCTAATAATCAGAACATTTTTTTCTCCAAATAGTTTTCAAAAATATTTAAATCAATTGATATCCAAAATATCAAGAGATTTTACATTTTTGATAAGGGGAGAAAATGTGATTAAAATATGCAACATGTAATAAGTGATCAGTAAAGACTTAAGTGCGATCTCCTCCCTCTCCATGCTAAACAATTTTAGTTATCGATGCATGCGTTGAGGAGGAGCATTTCTGAAAAGTAAAAAACTATCGAGGTACAAATGTTTGGATATTTATATTACAAGTACCCTGATTGAGTTTTTCAAAATGGTTTTAAATCAATGAAAACAATACCCAAATACCGACCATGTACTTACTTTTATCGGAGTTATAAGGTGATTAAGTATAGGTATTCGTTCACATGATCCAGTCAGAACTGGAGGGATCTACCCAGGGACATTCCATTAGATAGAATAGAAGTCCTTAGGTATGATACAAAAGAAGTAAAAGTCAGAAAGGGGATAATGCAGACTAAGATAGAGCTAACACTAGAACAAACCCAACAAGGTGTTAGTAATGAAGTATTGGTAAGCATTGAAGGGGTTAAAGAATGAAAAAGAAATGTAAGGATAAAGGGTGTAAAGAAAGAAGCCCTCCATACACTTAGGTAAAAACCGGGTCCATACATATGCTATCAGAAATACTAAGCTGTTGGCTGGTATTGAAGATGGACATCACGGACCCAGTGATGCAATGCACAACCCTCCCTAGCCACTCAAGGTCTCTCAAATGACTCTTGTTTCATTTCTCACACAGATAAATGCATTTATATCAACTTTCTCACTTCTAGTTGATATTGAAAATGTGGCAGTCTGCTCCAGCCTTCGATTACTAAAACCAAAGTGCACTATTGAGTCTAGAGCCATAAAGAGATCATCCATAAATCTCACTAGGACACTAATCCAAAATACACTTGTTATTCATACACTGTGAAAACAAGAAATATCTTAAGAGTCCTATGCATTATCCTTGTGATATTGCCAGAACATCAGAGTGATACTGATGAGCGCTAAAATACACATCTTTTATAACCCGGAAAACACTATTAATTGGACTAAAAATACTAAAAAATGCTTAATTATATTGAAAATATGTTTGTTTGGTATTTTTATGTCTTGCAGGTAAAATGATTGAAAACGGAGCAAAAACGGGAATTATCGGGCTTAATTTGGTCAAGTTTAATTATTACTCAAAGCCAAGATTAAGTTGTGAAAAGTCGTCGAGCATGTCATCAGAAAGAGCACGAGAAAACGAGTCCAACGGTGCCCTCGGATTTTAGTGGGCCAGCCCGTATCCCATTTAACGGGACGAGCCAGCCCACTATTGCATGAGCCCAAATAATATGACTAGAAGCCCAATTATAAAGTCCTAAATAAAGTTGATGATATTAAGAAAGAGATGACGTCACCATGTCGTCAGCACACGTGCGTGCAAAATAAATAGATTGGTCTCACGTGACTGCGCACTACACAAGAATGGGCAAATCAAAATTGGACACGTGGCAAAGGTTTTTATAACATTTCAATTTACAAAATCTGTGAGAGCACATTTGATCTAACAGTCCTCATCAATTGCGTTGGAATGAAGCGGTTACTATGGACACATGGAGGCTTCTTACCGGTTGGATCATTTTTTATAAATTCTCAAATCCGTGTGAAGGGGTTTCGTACCCAATGATTGGCTCAATCATTCCCCAATCATTAGGCCAAAATTACAATTCTAACCCCTCACTCCCCTATAAAAGTCACTCGCTCCCTTCAATTTTCATTACCGAGTCCTTTATTTTTCTTAGTTTAGTTTTCTTATTTTTAGCTTATTTCAAATTTGTAGTAGCTTATTTATGAGATTCATGCTTATTGTACTAGCTTATTTCGCAAGCTTATTAATATGATGTAATAAAAAAGTGGGTTGAAGCTTAATTGAAGATCTCGGTTTGCTTATTTTTCACTTATTTGTTCGATTACTTTTTTTTGTGGTAGCTTATTCATTAAGCTATATTTTCGTGCTTATTACCACAGCTTATTATTATCAAAAGACCTTAATAGCTTAGATAATGACTCCTAAAAGCTTTCCAAGCTAATTCGAGTAATTATTGATTGTTTTTAAGCACTTTTTGAAATAATAAGCTATAAGAAGCTCGAGTTTAGCTTACTTTCTGTGCTTATATTCTTTTTGATTGATTAGAAGCTCAACTTTTCCGTTAAGATAAATTTCTAAATAGCTTATTCGGTTTTAAGTAAGCTAAAATTGTTGGATCAAACTTTTGTGAGCTTAAGTGCTTATTCGATTTGAAATTTAAAATGTTTAAGTGCTTATAGCTTATTGTGCAACCTTGTTGCTGTTTTTCTATGGTTTATTTATTAGTTTTGAGCTTATCTAGTTTAGTGTTTAGCTTACTTAGTCATTAAATTTGTAGATCTAAAAAAATCGTTTAGCTTATCATTAAAGGTTGAAGTTTATAGAGTGTATCTCGTTGTTTAGTTGCTAAATCTCGTTTGCTTATTGGACTAGTGCTTATTTCGTCAAGGTTTTAGCTTATTAAAACGCTTTAGTTTAATATTTCATTCTAGCTTAATATCGCACTAGTTTAGAATTCGTTTAGCTTATTGTCATGGTATCTAGTTCTATTGCTTATCTCACTTTTTAGGATTGCTTATCTCATATGCTTATGTACTCGTGGCTTATCATATTAGCTTATCTTTTGATTAAGTTTGTTTGAAAGCTTTTCGTGAATAAGCTCTATCTGTTGCGTTTAGGCTCTCTTTGTATTAGTTTGGGCTGCTATTGGATCTAGAAATTGGGCCTAGTTGGGATTTGTTTTAAATTGTTGTTGGAATTGAACTGGACTTTATTCTGCTAATTAGTTTAGGCCTTGTGATCTGTTGGGTCTTTCCTGTTGTGTGAATTTGCAATTTACAAGTATTGTAAATGTTAACAGTGAGTTTGTGTTTCTATTTTGACTTTGGTTCTGGTCAACTCATGAGGCGTGGAGCTTAAGGGTATATTTAGCTAGACCAAATTTGATTATTTGCTTTAGCTAAATAAACCGGGTGGTTATCGTTTAATTGCGGCTCTTCAATTCGGTTCCATTTTCTATCCTTTTTCAATTAAATAGTGTAGCTTAGAATAAAAATGTTTTGCTTTGCTTATTTGATTATTATGAGTAGCGAGTAGTTTAATTTGTGCTTGTTAAGTGAAATTGTGAATTGGGATTTAAGTGTGGATTTGAAAAAGGTTTAATTAATAATTTTGGATTTATAGTTTGAATGTTTCAAAGGGAAAAAGCCAGAGAAATAGTCAAACTACACATCTAGTAATTAATATCTTTTCAAGAAGTTTTTATCAAAATGAACCAACGTTGTGAGATAAAATTCTTTTCTAAGGGAATTAATTCGTTAATAAACCAAAATTCACACTTGATGAACTTTTCACGTCACTTAGCAAGCATATTAGTCATTTATACCTTTTTAAGCATATTTGTCATTTATAATTTAGATCAATTTTAGTTTAATCTTTTAGTTTTTAATTTTAGAATTAATGTTAGTTTAATTTTTAGTTTAAAAATAGTTTAAAACCAAATCCAAAAACTTGAATGACAATCAAGCTCGATTTACAACTTGAACGTAGATTTCCATTCACCTCTCACCGAGGAAAACAATACCCGTGTTGATTACTTTTCTTTCCTAAGAATAATTAGTATGATACTTAGCTTGCGTATACGTATATGTATTTTTATAAATATATATTATACATTTGAGGGTTTATTTGATAAACGCGTTGTAAAAACGACCAACATCAGATACTAAAGTATTCACAGTGACGATGGAAATCCTTCTAGATCCAACATCAAACAAGCTCTACGGTAGGTGACTTGTGAGATCCTATATGGATCAAACTTGTGACACTGGATATTAATTCGGTCCAGAATATGAATTGACGGTTGACGAATTTTGAAATGCATAAAACTCTTGATGTGTTGCAAAACCACTTTAGTAAGTGACACATCAATTGATTTTCAAATCAATTTTTGATACAATCGGTGAGACAGTAACTCATTGGTTCACTCATATCATGTTGTCTGCTTTGGGATGCTCTAGTAATGAGAATGGCTAGTGCAGCTACGAAACCCTGTCTAGGAGATTCTTTTGAATTATACCTGATCACAAACAGTATTTATACTGATTAACGGGGAACCGTGGTTATTGCAACTGTATTCGACGAAGTGACAAAGATACTTTCATCCATATATGTTGTTTATCACTAAACCATTCATGTAGGTTTCCCGACGGCGATAGCAGTTAACCGATGACGTGTCTAATTCATAGCCACATGCTCGTACCTGTACCCGTCCGACATATGTAAAGACATTATGAAAGCTCAAGTACATGTTTCAAAAGACTTCCGCTACTCTCATACTGCACGTCTTCCTTGAAGTCACGAAGTGTTAAAGTTAAAGAATTTTAAGAAATATGATTATACAAGCTTTCAAGATAAAGAAAGGTATGAGCATGTTGGTCCGAAAGTCACAAGATCACAAAAAGGAAAAATACTACAAGATGATGTAAAGAGATGATGTATGGCTGATGATCTCAAGAAGCACAAGATCACATACAAGTCAAGCTAAAGGAACAAGCTCAAGCCTAAAGTCAAAAGATCACTACATATATCACAAGATAAAGACAAAGATTCAAGACTGCGAGCAAGACGAAAGACCTACATAGTAGTCTAAGCTTACGTTTTTGTAAAATGGAGTGACCTCCCTTAAGGGGAGTTTGTTAGAAATACAAAAAAGTCTCGGTCACTCCTAAATATGTATCTCCTAGGTCTTAGATACTATTTGAAACTTATGTAAGCTAACCGAGCCAAGCCCAAAGGAAAGATAGCCCATGATCGGCCATGTACACGAATATAAACCCCTCTCCATGCCTTAGAGAGGGTGTTGGCTCATTTCATAATATTGCATACTCTCTTTTGTTTCTCTCTTTAGAAGTGTCCAACCACTCTTTCTCTCTCTAAGATTTCTTGTTAAGATTGTATATGTGATTAGATAACTAGTATTCTACATCATTATCATCACAAATTTTTTGAACAAAAAGGAGATTCCTTGTAATTTCAGATACGTGAAGAATATTTGAAAGAGTAAACATTTTGTGCGTTGAGTAGATTTTTGTAGAACAAGTATGAAGAATTGGAAGACCCTTACCATTACCAACATAAAGGGTGTCACTGTCGTTGTATACCTTCAAGTCGTGAATGCTAGCTAAATTAGGGGTAACGTGGGTGTTTCCACCTGTGTGTGCATTCTAAGCTTTAGTTGAAGAAGCGCAACCAAAGTTGGATGTTGGTCGAGCAAGAATAGTGGATGTGTCAAGATTTGGATACTATTTTTGGAGTAGATGGCCACTTTAAGTGACGACTACCACTATGGTTGTGGTGGTTGTTACCACAAAAGTTGACGGTTCCATGATTGTTGTATACATAAGGTACGTATAGAGGGACGAGGACGGTCGATCTTTTGGTTTCCCATGTCCGATAAGGACCCCAAGGTGTGATCGAAGTCATGAGCAGGGGTAACACTCACGACGACTATAGAGTGTTTGTGTCTATTCTGTGGTAGAGAATAGAAAGATTTAGCTAAGTTATTGATAACATCAAATAATGAATATATTTCGATATCATTTTCCCTTATTATATTCTCACAATTCTTGCATTTTTATAAGAATATGTACTTAATTGCTTCCTATTTGATAAATATGGATTATTTGAGCGTTGGAACGAAGAGATACAGAATTGAGAAGAAACTTGATGGAAAATGAAGAAAAGATGGACCAGACTTAATTACGGCGTAGTTCATCTACTATCCCTACGTCGTAACCCTTCTTGATGCTGACAAGACCATGTCCAAACACATCACATTACGGCGTAACAAGCCCGTAATGGTTACGCTGTCACCACCATGAACATTTGGAAATGATTCGCGCGATGAAGACACCTACGGCGTAACCAGCCCGTCTTAGTTACGCTATAGAAATAAAGAAAGGATAACTCGTTGGACTAGGAGGTTTTAAGATGTAGTCCTACACTTAGACTTACCCTGTAACTAAGCAAGATCTGATGGAAATATTCAAGCAAAAGAAGAGTTACGACATAACTCTTTACTTAAGGTTACGCTGTAACAGTGTTGAGCCAGTTAATCTTATAATTACATGCCCTAATTCAACCATTAATCACATCCTACTCCACACCATTCATAAAAGACGACTAGGGCACCACTCAAAGGCATTTTCCTGCAATCTCAAGACACTATTCAAGGGAGAATTCACACTTAAGAATCATCATCATTAGATCGAAATCAAGTAATCTGTATCAAGCATGATGTTTAATTCAGATAATGTTTTATACATTACTCTTGTTGTATTTTACAACATGGTTGGCTAAACACTTTAAGTGTTAGCCTAGTTATGAATTAATAAATGCATTGATTCTATTTCATTCATCTAATTATCGTATTATATGGATATCCTATTCATTTATTGATTTATCCATGCGTTTTGGTAGTGTTGAAGCTAGCATAATATTTAGTAGCTAGTGAGTAGGGGTGAATATATGAAAGCTAGTCTATTAGGTTGATCGAGATGGGATGACATCCATTTCGATCGTATAGGGGTTATCCATACCACCCATGTTAGAATAGATAGTTAAGAAATGCGGGTAAAAACTTGTTAGTTGGCACCTAATAAGGTTTTAAATGTCAAGTAGTGGGATTGTTGACATTAGATAAGTCAACAGGATAGTTGGGGACTTAATGACTATGAACTAGATGGCTGGTTACCATGAACAATGGGACCGATATCACATAAATTATAGATTAAGTCGCGACTACGAATCGAGCCTAATGATATTAGAACCACTATATAAAATGAGAATTAGACATTTCACCAGGAGGAGGAATCATGGCATTAGTAAAGGATTAACTAGGTTAGCATGCTTTCTCTCATTATTAGTAAAACCATTTACATTTCAGTCATTTATTTTATTGCATTTTATTACTTTTACAATCTTAAAAATCATGAAAATAGTAAACTCAAGTTATAAACCCCCTCCCCCTTAGCTCTTGGGAACGACCTTAGATTTATCAATCTTACATTACACACGACCGTATACTCTATCTGTTAGTGCATTTGTAGATCATAGGTAGACAAGTCCTTATAAATTTAAGACTAGATCACACGTATCAAGTTTTTGGCGCCGTTGTCGAGGAGTTATTTGGTTTTAAATTTGTGTTTTTGATTTTATTTTGTTTTAAAATTTTGGTACATTTAATTCTTGTTCTTTTTGTCATTCTTTTTGTTAGCTTAATCTGTTGATATTTTGTTTGTGATTTTTAGGTGCATGACACGAAGATCAAACTCTAAGTTAGTCACCCTATTTGCTGATCCCGAGAGACAGTTTCATACAAGAAGGGATCTTACACCTTCTTCGGTTCACAATATCTTCTCATTCTATGAATACGAGGCTTCAGAAACCGAGTCTGAAGAAATGGGTGAAGTTGATATTGATACACTCACTATAGAGTAGTATATGGCCTTGATAAGAGGAAATCATGGACCGGGTGTGGTGAGACATGAGCTTGCTAATAATGTGAATATTGAGATCAAGGGCCAATTCACGAGAGAATTGAGGGATAATACTTTTGTTGGAAACTGAGAGGATGATGCTCACGAGCATGTGCAAAAGATATTGGAGATTGCTGATCTTTTTAGCATCGCGGGCATCAATCATGACGCAATCATGCTTCGAGTGTTTCCTAATACACTCACGAGGGAAACCAAGAGATGGACAGACAAATTTCTAACATGATCGATCGATACATGGGCCCTTCTTAAGAAGGCATTCATTTAAAAGTACTGTCCTCCATCAAGAACCGCCAAGTAGTTAGAGAATATCCATAATATTAAGCAGGGGGATGAGGAGACATTGTATCGAGATTGGGAAATGCACAATGACATTCTTTTCAAGTGTCCTCAACACGACCTAAACAACTAGCAAAAGGGAAATATTTTCTACTAAGGTTTAGACATCCTAACCTGTCAAATGCTAGACTCTCAGGGACTGATCCCTAAGATGGCCCTAGCTCGAGCTGTTGAGTCGATTCAAGACATGATTGGCCACTCATAAAAGTGGCATGATGGAGCAAGTACTTAGAGAATGGGTAGCAATGGTTCAGATGGGATTGCCGCTATCACAAACAAGCTTGATAGCCTTAGATGAGACATGCAAAAACTAAAAGAAAATGTCTATGCTATTCAAGTAGGATGCGAAGTATGTGAAGGGATGCATCTAAACCAGGATTGTCCTCTTAATAAAGGAGAGAGCATAGTTGAAGAAGTTAAGTATGGTGAGTTTGGAAGATCTTTCCCAAATAATAATGGTAGTGGAGCTAGGTATCGTGTAGGTCCACCGAGATACTACACAAGAGAGGACAACCATCAATCATTTGGTGAAAAGAAATGTAGCCTTGAGGATACAGTTATAGGTCCATAGAAGAATCAACAAGGAAAAGTGTTTAAATAGAATAATGGATGAAAAAGCTTTAGGAAAACACGAATATGAATATATGGAATCAAAACTTCACACTCAAGAACTTGGAAACACAAATAAGACAATTGACAAGGGATTTCCAAGCAAAAATGGAAAATGAGGCACAAAGTATTTTTTTAGGTAAAAGGTTTTACCCCTGTAAATATAATGAGGCACAAAGTACTTCCACTCCCGTTGGTCATTGAAAATCTATATTAACGGACAACAAGATACCTCTTTCCACTCATTTTGATTCTTGTTTTCATAGTACTAACGAACTCTTAGGAGTTTCCATTGTCTCTAATTATAATATGCAGGAAATAGAGAAAAAGGAAGTAAGAATGGGGTTTGCCCCTCATGACCTGCCTCTCAACAAAACAATTATTGAATAATACGTACCACCTATCCCCTTTCCAGAACAACTAAAGGAGATGCTTATAAAAAAGGAGAATGCAGAGAATATCAATGATAGATCCTCGGGAATCTTGCCATGTCAACTACCTCCAAAAGAAATGAATCCAGGGAGTTTTACTCTACCTTGCACTATTGGTAGTTTGAATGTTATGAATGCTTTGGAAGATCTAGGTGCTAGTGTTAATATTATACCATTTTCCATGTTCAACAAGTTAGGGCTAACAAATCTTAAACAAACCACTATGTTAGTTAAAATGGCTGATATGAATAAAAAAGCTCCTAGGGGAATCATAGAAAATGTGCTTGTAAGAATCAACAAGTTTATATTCCTAGTAGACTTTGTCATCATTGATATGGTAAGAGACCCTAATGAGCCTTTGATATTAGGAAGACCACTTTTAGCAACCGCTCACGTACGAATAGACGTTTTCAACAAACAAATTTCATTAGGGGTAGGAAATGAGAAAATCTTATTTGAAATGAATGAAACATTGAATCCCACCTCTACATTTTTGGAATCTGTTTGTAAGGCCAAAACAATTAAAGAGGAGGAGTGATTTAATGTATTATAAATATTTGAAGATTTGTTCTCATATGACTCTCCCTTGTGTATTGAATTTGAAAAGTTTAACAACATGCTTGAAATTGATGATGATATCTTCACTAGTCATATTAATGTTTAGGAATCAAGCATGAAGCATACTAGAAAGATGATAACAGGTTTATCAACAGAGGTGACATGTAAAATACACTCCTGTAAGCATATTCTGGTTAGAAATGGAGACTTAAATCGATTTTAGCCTACATGTGACCCATATTTGGAAGCATGCAATGGAGGGGATTCAATCAATGAAAATGAGAATGATACTCCTAGGCAATGGGGATGTTTTGTGATAATGAAAGACAAAGTGTCAAGTGTGAAGGCATAAATTTCTATGATTAGTTCAGAATAAGATTTGGAAACACAAAAAGGATAGCGTAACCAAGGACAAGATATATGTTGAATGGTTGATACAAAATTACCATGACCCGCGCGATGATTATGTTGATGCAACTAGCACTGGTCCATAGGTGGTTACGGTGTATACTTATCAGAGTATTTACGGCTAAATACCCCTGAGAACAATAAAGGAGGTAATGATAATAGTGATACACAAAACATATTCTTAAACCCCGAATATTACGTTGCTAGTTCTACAAGGAAGAGTGACAAAAAATCAACAGAAAAGGAGGCAAAGGCACATCATTGTAACCCCGATGTCACATTTTTTGGAACATCCTACAACATTACACCATCACGTGACTCTGAATTAGAAGCATGTTTGAATAACAAGGGAGGTGATGATCAAATATATAATCATTGGACCTTTGATTGTAATTTGGAGGGTTTTAAAAATATTAAAAAGAAAAGATCAACAAACCTAGGATCTGAGATATTCCCTTCAATGATTGGTTAAAAGTTAAATTTAATAACATGGAAATTGATCAATCAATAAGGGAGAAGGTATTCAATGATTGGATGTTTGAAGATTATAGTGAAAATTCTGATCAACCAAGCAATAAAAATGTTACATGGATTTTGGAAAGTTTAGTTTAGAATTTAGGAACAACATAGAGCAATTAGCAGATAAGTATGAGCTTAGAATGGGAAGGAAAGGAGGTCCGTTGCAAGAGATATGGGACAAATGTGGAGAGGTAAGCGATGGTGTACTAGAGCCATGATATGAAGATGGATTTGAAGAAGAGAAGAGGGGATTGTCTGATTCTTGTAATACCATACGACCCTCGAAAAGTTATGGTAGTCACATATGAAGTCAAACGATACTTGTTTGATTACACGAACCATTTTGTATGTGTCAAGAAAAAAGATAGAGAAGAATTGGCTATTAGCAGGATGAACACCGCAAGATTCAAAGAGGAAATAAGAAAATAAATGGACACAATAGGATGTGTCCAAAGAACAACGTAGGCCCCGACATGAGTCTAACTTAAAGACTTGTAAAATAAAGAAAATTGTTAGTTGGGAGACAACCCGACCTTTCCTTTTTGTATTGTTTGGTTTGAACTTTTTCGTTACTTTTAGTTCCTTTTGGCTTAGTTTTCTTTTATTTATCATTTTTGAAAATTGCTACTATTGGGAAAGACGAGAGGAGTCCAGGTAAGTCCTCTAGCCACTTAGAAAAGTTAAAAATCCAGGAAAATTGATTTCCAGGAGTATTTCTGGCGTATGTGGTACTCCATGTTACGCCGTAACATCCACAACCAAGGAATGAAATTTCCCAGTTCAAAATGTTTACGGTGTAAGTGGTTCGTTCTTGTTACGTCGTAACTATCCCTGAAATAGAATTTTTCAAAAACTATTTCAAAACATCTGCAAGCCTTGTAATTTATTTATGAACTTTGTAGGTGAGTTCTCTAGAAACACTCACGAGACTAAACTCGTCCACTCGGGATACCGAGGGGTTTAAAAGGCTTGTTGCATACGCTAAATGAAACCATGATTCCAACGAAAGTGAGTTATAGGTTTTTCATTTCTATGTTTGTTTTACATTTTGTTTTTCTTTTGTAATGCACATGGTTGTTGTTAAGTGAATTCAGGGATATAAGGTTTGCTCAAGACTCTCAAGTCAGGACACGTATGCATTACATGTTGTTAATACAAATAATGTCTAAAAACGTTATTTATATTTTTTGACCTCTCAATGTTTTGATAATAACAAAATGTAAAA